>MU758287.1:0-51290 GCA_026770625.1 Nicotiana glauca
AAAAAGTGTCCTAATGCACTATAATCATTAGGTGGCGACTCTTCAAATTCCATAACCCGGTTCCTCAAAAAGGAAGAAGAGTTATTTTGTCCATAATGTCGTAAACCCGATTCCGCCCCAAAAAGGGTGAAAAAGGGGGGGCGTCAACACTTGTTCAGTTCAAATTTCCTGGGAGGACTCAAAGTCATCTGCTTTTACTTGCAGCCCCGAGGGACATAGAGAACAACATCTTTGGCGGGTGTTGCCCCAGTTCCTACTTCAATTTTCTTCTCTGATTTTGAATGGGTGGCTTTGTTCTTTTGCTCCCCTTTGTCTTACTTCGGGGAAATTTTCGGTTTCCTCTATACATCAGCAATGGCGATGATGGCTTTCAATGCTGGGTCAAATTCCTTATCTTTATAGATCATTCCGATTACCAGCCCGTTTTCATGATCCAATAGTGGGTTGTTGGTCACATTGGGGATATCCTCGTCCCTTAACACTATCTTCCTCTGTTCTATCAAATCCTCCATGGCTCTTTTCAAAGTCCAACAATTTTTTGTATCATACCCATCAGCTCCTAAATGATAAGTGCATCGGGCGCCCCGTTGGTATGAGGGTGATTCTAGGTTTTGCCTGTTTGGAGGTACTGGCTGTAGCAGACCCATTTGGACAAGCTTTGGAAACAGGCTAGAATAGGATTCACCGATTGGTGTAAAAGTTTGCCTCATGGGTGGCTCACGGGGAGGGAAGTTATTTTGTGGAGGACGGGGGTTGTAGTGGTTTTGGCGTGAAGGCTGGTTTCTTTGAAATTGAGCTTGGTTTCTATTAGCTTGATGCTTAGGCCGGACAAAAGGTTGAGCATTCATGACCGCATATGGCTGAGGAGCATAGGCCATGTCCTGGTGAGGGTAATAATGCTGAGGGGTTCTTTCTGGGAACATGGATCTGGGAGCACGGTGTCTTCTTGCACCTGATGCTGCCATGGATGTTTCTTCTTTCTTCTTGCCTTTTGCTACTCCTCCAGACCTGCCCTGAATGGCTTGGGAGGTTGCTCTAATAGCGGATTGGCTTAGTATTCTGCCCACTTTCAATCTATTTTCCACCATTTCACCGATTTTGATAGCTACCGCGAACAGTTTACCTATAGCTGACATCATATTCTGAAAGTAGTCGGCTTCCTAAGCTTGGAGGAACACTGTGACCATTTCGACCTCATCCATCAGAGGCTTTACTCTAGATTCTTGCTCACGCCATTTGATTACATACTCCCGGAAGCTCTCCGAGGACTTCTTTTTCAAGTTTGCCAACGAGTTTCTGTCTGGAGCAATGTCTATATTGTATTGGAATTTTCTGACAAAGTCTCTAGCAAGGTCGTCCCAGATGTACCAACAATATATATCTTGATCCATATACCACTCGGAGGCAATTCCAACCATACTTTCTCCAAAATACGCCATGAGTAACTCTTCTTTTCCTCTAGCTCCTCACAACTGATTGCAGTATTTCTTAAGATGAGAAATAAAATCACCATGTCCAACGTAATTTTCAAACTTTGGAGTTTTGAATCCCAGAGGCAAGTGTACGTGAGGGAACAAGCATAGATCAGCATAGGACACACTTTTCTGCCCACTCAGACCCTGTATGTTCTTGGGGCTCTGCTCCAAGCTTCTCATCCTCCTTGCAATTTCTTCATGTTCGGGAGTTTTAGGAGTCTTTTCCTGTCCCGCAGTGAACTCAAATTGAGGCGACTGAGGATAAGTATAGGTGGGGAACTGAGGAGGCTCCATTTGGAAGGTAGGTGTTTGGAATGTAAAGGCTGAAGGATCAAAAGTGGGCCTAAGAAGTGCAGGTTGTGTTGTGGCTGAGCATGGGGGAGCAGTGAAGATATTGGAGGCCGCTCCGGACATGAACACCTGGGGGCGAACCTTAGAAGGTGTTCTCATGAAATGAGCTGATATGGTGGGCTATCCCAATGGGGTGTTTGGATGGTTGATTGGAACATTAGAAGTACCCCTTGATCTGGGAAACAATTCGGGGAATCCTGGGATGGCACTTGGCGGCTCTCTTCCATTCGCCCAAGCATCCTACATTTCCATGACTCGAAGACGTAAGATCCTATTTTCTTCAGCCACTGCAGATTCCGAGGTCGGGATGCCTGAGATTGGGCTATCATCTGCGATGGGAACCGTTGGCAAGGTCATTTCTGAAGACATACCGATACTCCCCTTTGATCTAGTAAAGTATGGATATGAAGCCAGGTTACCACGAAAAACCAACCACCATTTCTATAAATCCTGGACTGGAGGTGACAGTAGCAAACGGTTAGTTTGAGACAAATAACAGATAGGTAATCGTACGTTGGGGTGTGATGCACCTATACAGTTAAATGGGTTTCTACATGTTTTGCAATGGTTGCATGCTTCATCCCGGCTTTCTTATTCTTTCCCCTTTTTCTTCCTTCGATTTCCACTCTCTTTTCTTGCTTTTCCTTTATTTTGTTCTTTTTTCTCATTTTTCTTTCTCTCTTTTTTTCTTTTTTTTCATTTTCTTTTCTTATTGGAGTTAATTACAAAATATGACCGGATCCGATGAGGATTGCCTACATATCACGATGCCATGTGAATCAGATCATTACGTAGTTCAATAAAAATAAATGCGACAATTTTTTGGGAATTTTCAATTTTCATTAACAAAACTTCTATAAGAAAAGATGTTACCTTCTCATTTTCTTGGAAAGAAAAACTACAAACAGACTTAAAATAAAGCAAAATACAGACTCGATGCTTGAAAAATAAGGAATACATTAACGCTTCAACTATTGGGGCCCGCGGGGCATCATTCGGTCTCGCTGCGGGCCTATGTGCGAGACCCCCTTGTAGTCGCTCTAAATCACCCATAACTTGATGGACAAAAGTTATCATTGCAGCAAAGAAGGTGGTACGAGTCATGTCCTCTCATGCTTGGCATTTCGTGGTGATATAGTCAGCGATGGCCCTAATCCTTTCTCTAATTTGGCCTTTTTCCTGAAGTAACCGCCATATCTGCTGGTTCCGGGCCTCCAACACTTGGGAGTCACAAAAGTGCTGATTTTGCAATTGTTGTATGTCTTTCTCCATTTGATCCATCAGCTTATGACAATGCTCCCTGTCAGCCTTGAAATCTTTAGCCCGTTGGGCTGCCTCATCCTCAAGAGTAGTCACCTTTCTTCTCAGGCTAGTGATGGTCCCTTCATATTTTCTCTTCATTTGCTGCACAAATCATGCCCGTTCTTCTGCTTTCTTTGTCCACTGTGCCCGGATTTTTTCTAGATTATCTTCAGACTTTTCCAGGTCTTCTTGGCACTCAAGAACTTTCTTTTTTAGACCACTTATAAGTCTTTCATCAGCCTGACTTCTTTCCAGGTTATTGGCAGCTATTTTTATCTTCCTGATCTGAGCTTTAAGGGCCTCATTTTCCTGGATCAGTTTCTTCTTTTCTCCCTCGTCTGCGGCAGCTTGAACATTATTTTCAAATTGAAGCTCCATGACTTGCCTTTCCAATTGGCTTATTTTGGTTCTGTACTCATTCTCCTTAGTTAACCAATCCCATTGCACCTGGGCCCCTTGGTAAACTGTTGGACATGTGGTCTTTTTGTGGGCCTTTCAGGAATCTAGAATCTTTTGCCGAACCAAACCATGTACTTAGGGTCCACTTCACCTCTAGATCGGTCTCGCACTATGGTCTTAGGTTCAAGAAACCTACACTCATTCCATACTTGGCAAATTTTCCCTTCTGGAAATGCGGCTTTTGGGCCCAGTTCAATGACATGTTTACTCAAATCTTCGTCATTGTGGATGGTTTGAAATCTTCCTAATTGCTGCAAAATCCTGTATGGAGCATAGGGTTGGATGCTCCAGATGCCCATCAAGAGGATATAAGACACTTCAGCTGACATGTACACTGCTTCAGTGGCAGGAAACTATCTAAATTCCCACTCAATCTTATTGACAGTCAAGGATCTCAAATGTGTAAGCCAAGCTTCGGTACCCGTAGGGAATTCAATACCTGCTACCCAGGTTTCAAATTCTTCAATGCAGCTCAATCCGGTCAAACCATAATTCATGTACCCAACTCGGTGACAAAGGTGGTCTTGCATCCATAACTGTAAAAACAAATTGCAACCCTGGAAGAACCTTCCCCCTTCCCGATAGATAGTCAAGGATAGATAGATTTCAGATACGATAAGAGGAACCACAGTGTTGTTGGCTTTCTTGGTTGCAACATCGATCATTCTCACAATGCCGATCTCTATATTCCCATCTTTCCGTGGACAGACCACAACTCCCAAGAAAGCTACCATGAAAGCTAAACCCCGTCTTGCCTCCCATTTAAAAATGGCATTCATTAAACTTTGAAATGAAGAAGGTGCATTGGTTAGCACAAAAGGCATTACCAAAATTCATGTCCCTCATGAGTTATGAATGTTGTTTTGTTGATGTCTCCTTCAGTCATTCTTAGCTGGTGATAACCAGCTCTATGATCTATCTTGGAAACAATCTCAGCTCCACTTAATTCATCAAGCAAATCATCAATCATCGGAATAGGGAATTTATCTTTGATAGTCATTTGATTCAAACTCCTATAATCCACACAAAGCCTCCAACTACCATCCTTCTTCCCAACCAACACTAGAGGAGATGCATATGGACTGGTACTATGCTGTATTACCCCTTGATCAAGCATTTCCTGCACCAACTTTTCAATTATATCCTTCTTGATTCCAGGATATCTGTAAGGTCTCTTATTAACAGGATTATAGCCTTCCTTAAAAGGTATTCTGTGATCATAAGATCCCCTATTAGGTGGTAAAGTAGTAGGTAATTAAAAAATACATGCATATTGTTTAATAAGAGTTGTTAAGTCTGGCAAGGGATCAGCTCTTGGTGTGGCTTGTATACTGTGGCAATAAGTGTCCTCATCACTACTGGCTACTAAGGACATCATGAAAAATTGTGCATCTGCTCCTTCTTTTCTTACCCAATTTTTAGCTTTAGCAGCCTTAAGTTGATCATTTGCACCCCTAAGAACATGTTTCTTTCCTTGATACATGAATTCAATGGTTCTCTTTTTGAAATCAAACAATATCCTTCCCAAGGTATTAAACCATTGCACACCCAAAACAATGTCTATATTCCCCAATGGTAATAATAAGAAGTCAACGGAAAAAGTGGTATCTTGTAGCAACCACTGCAAGTCTTTACAAACTGATGTAGTCTGCACTTTTCTACTATCTGCTACACTGACAGATTATTTTGGAATAGAGCAAGCTTTGCAGCCTGATCTTGAAGCTAATTCCTCATCAATGAAATTGTGAGTACTCCAGTATCTATCAACACTTGTAAAGGCCTCTTCTCATGGTATCCTGTAACTCTAATAGTCTGATAACCTGCTGCACCTGTGAATGCTTGTAAAGATATGGCATGTAACTCTAATAGTCCGATAACCTGTTGCACCTGTGAATGCTTGTAAAGATATGGCCATGAACTCATTTGAATCTACCAGTAATTCTTGTGTCATATCTTCTCGTTCATCTATTTCCACCTCTTCATCTTCTGTCACCTACACCAAATATAGTTGTTTGCCTTTACACTTGTGACCTGGTACATACTTATCATCACAGAAAAAACATATTCCTTTTGACCTCCTCTCATCCATTTCAGTTGTGCTCAATCTCCTACCAGGAATTCTAGTGTTCTTAGTAAGGGTAGGTTCAAAAGGCTTTTTGTTAGTGGAGTTTAGTAATAGGTTCTTTTGGTTATACTGGAGTTTATTGTGATTAGGGGTAGGTAATAGGCCATTGTTGGTTCTCAAAACAGGCTTGAGACCCCAAGATTGAACTTGAGCCTCAAACACCTCCTCTTGCAATCTTGCAATTCTGTAGACCTGTAGTAATGTTCTAGGTGGTTGAATTCTCACAGCTTTATTCAATTTTGGTTTAAGGCCACCTAAAAACAACTAATTGTATTTTCATTAGACAAATTAACCTCAGTCAACAACCTATCAAATTCTGCTTGATAGTCCTTAACACTACCAATTTGTTGCAAATTTTTTAAAGCCTCCATATGATCTTCAAATCCTTCCCCAAACCGTTCATTTAAAGCTAATACATATTCAGTCCACATAGGTTCTAACACTGAATTCCTAGACTTTACATATGATCTATGCCAAGCAATAGCTTTTCTATCAAAATAAATAGAAGCTATCTTAACCCTCTGGTCAAATGCTACCTCATCCATGGAGAAAAATTGATCGACTTTATACAACCAATTCTTCAAATCATGACCAGAAAATTGAGAAACTTTAAGTATAGAGTATCGAGTAAAAAAATTACCATTAACAGTTGCACCTTGATGAACATCTCGGATCCTTCCTTCTTGTTGAATCTCCATAGAACCAGCTCGACCATTAGAAGATTCCGCTCTAACTTGTTCCTTTTCATTCCCTTTCTGATTCATAGCTCCCATATACTCTTTTAATTCCAACAATTCCTAGTCAGTATGTACAATATGCTCGTTTATAATCATCATTCCATCCATCAACTTATGCAATTGGGCATTAATGGTTGTCAGTTTGTCATCCAATTCTTCAACAGACTTCTCTAAATTTTTGCTGCGCATCATGACTGGGGCTGCCAAGAACGTAAGACTCTAATACTAAATGATAAAATGTAGTAGAATGCAGAGGAAAATAGTCAATCTAGGATCTTAAGCTCGAAGAAGGTGATGTCTATATTCAACATTTGCGAGAGTATAGCTCAAGAGAGAAGAATTTAGAGAGAATAGAGTGTATTAACTTTCCAAAGTATCCAACAATTACAATTGATTTAACTATATATGCTCAGCTGGAGATTCTAGAAATATAACTTGTAAACTAATTTTTAACTAACTATAACTGTTGTAACTAACTTTGCCACATCAGCTGCCAACTCAGATTTCAGTTATAGCTTTAACTGCTAAGCTGCTTCTTCTTTTGCCTTCTTCTTCTACTGCTTCATTATTATTCTTTAACTTGTATCACATCGTCTACTCAAACTTATTTTTTCTTGAACATGTAAGATTCAATAACCTATAAAAAGTATTTTGTTATTTTTTTTTTGAAATTTGCAATATACTTGTCTATTATTTTGTGAAAATATACTTGTATGAGTTTCAACATTTCAATTCATATTCTCTAGTAGTTAATTACACACTGAAAAATTAAGAAAAGATTCTTTTGAGGTTTATGTCACACTTTTTTTTACACACCACCCCCGGAAGGATAGTATATAAGGGAGTTTTTCCAATTTAANAGTGCATCTTGATGAACATCTCGGATCCTTCCTTCTTGTTGAATCTCTATAGAACCAGCTCGACCATTAGAAAATTCTGCTCTAACTTGTTCCTTTTCCTTCACTTTCTGATTCATAGCTCCCATATACTCTTTCAATTCCAACAATTCCTTGTCAGCCTGTACAATATGCTCATTTATAATTATCATTCCATCTATCAACTACTGCAATTGGTCATTAATGACTGTCAGTTTGTCGTCCAATTCTTCAACAGACTTCTCTAACTTTTTGCTGCACGTCATGACTGGAGCTGCCAAAGACGTAAGGCTCTGATACTAGATGATACAGTGTAGTAGAATGCAGAGAAAAATAGTCAATCTAGGAGCTTAAGCTCGAAGAAGGTGATGGCTATATTCAGCAATTGCTAGAGTATAGCTCAAGAGAGAAGAATTTAGAGAGAATAGAGTGTATTAACTTTCCAAAGTATCCAGCAATTACAATTCAGTTAACAATATATGCTCAGCTGGAGATTCTTGAAATACAACTTATAAACTAATTTTTAACTAACTATAACTGTTGTAACTAACTTTGCCACATCAGCTGCCAACTCAGATTTCGGTTACAACTTTAATGCTAAGCTGATTCTTCTTCTGCCTTCTTCTTGTACTGCTTCATTCTTATTCTTTTACTTGTATCACATCGTCTACTCAAACTTATTTTTTCTTGAACATGTAAGATTCAAAAACCTATAGAAATTATTTTGTTATTATTTTTTTGAAATTCGCAATATGCTTGTCTATTATTTTGTGAAAATATACTTGTATGAGTTTCAAGATTTCAATTCATATTCTCTAGTAGTTAATTCCACACTGAAAAATTAAGAAACAATTCTATGAAACTTTTGAGGTTTATGTCACACCTCCTTTTTTACACACCCCCATCCCCATCGGAAGGATAGTGTATAAGGGAGTTTTTCCAATTTAAGTGACATTATTCGAAATTGGATTATTTAATGATCAGAGTCTCCACTTGGGATAGGTTTATTTCTGGTGTCCCAAATTATCGGTTTATTTTCAATCCCAAATCGAGGAAAATTTCGACTTTCCAAGTGAAGTCTGCGAATCAGAAATTTTGACTAAGGAATGCTGTTAACTCGGGGGAAGGTGTTAGGCACCCCAGGATTCCGTGGTTCTAGCACGGTCGCTTAAACAATCATAATTGACTTATTATCTGGTTTTAATACATGTTCAAACCTATGGTATAATTTTAACTTATTAACTGCTTTTGATTAATTTTAAGGAAGATTGAACGTCGTTTAAAACGTGTCTTTAGATCACGTCACATGAAATACACCCGCAATCTAAAACACATTTTATTCAACGTTTTAGGATTTGGATTTGGGTCATATGAAATTCACACCCGAGTTTAAGAAGGTAATATTATTAAAAGATGTGCCTAAAGCAACTAACGCATAGTTAACTTTGCGGGAGGCCATGGAAATTTGCTAAATGACATGTCTCGAGTTCTAAGGATTTTAAAGAAAATAATTAAAGAGGGCCATGCAATTTGTGATTTTATTTGGCGCGGCACACCTCATTTCCATTTTTAAAGGATATTCAAACTAAATCTCGGAGGACCATAAACTATGAGTTATCTAATTATGGCTCACCTCAAATTATTTAAAAGAAAATGATCATCTAATACTAAATGTTACTGGAGATTTTATTCAGACCAACCAAAACTTACATGATAGAGGATTAATTATTTTAAAGAAGGGGGAGTTCAAATGAACCAATAGCCCAACAAAAGGAAGCGGTCCAAGCCTCATTTGGAAGATACAATCTCCATTAGGCCCAAAGGTGAGCCCAAATTGAAACCAAGCGGCCTCAAACAAGGGATGAGGTCCCTAGTTCGATCCTGCGAACCAGTATAGGAGGTTGTTCTCTTGCATTTCAATTTCTTTAAACCAATCAAAACTTAAAGGAAATAGTGGTCACAAACATTTAAAGCATATTTTAGGCGACTGTGTACTCCACTGTTTTTGATAATCCAACTATGCAAATTTTAAGCAATTCAGGACAAATTAGTAGACATTTGCATAAGAATCCTGACCTTAGTTAAATTCCCTTTTTATTGCACACAATCAGCAAAACAACCCTAATAATTATATATACTCCTAACGTGCACCATAGTAATTCTGCATATATCTTGACCTTAAGTCATTGCCCAAACCATTTCAAACTCAAATACATGTAAACTAACTAATAACCTAAAAAAATCATCCATAGTTTTTTACAAGGTGAAATGTTGCATAATTCCAAAACAAACAGATATAAAACCAAGTGCAGAACTCAACTTCAAGATGACCTGGACCTTTTCCTTTCTCTTTTACATGGTATTACACTAATCATCACTTAAAAGACAAATAGCAAGGCAAGAGAAGAGTAAATACAACCTACTCTAGCTAATATGAACGACTCCGAATCTAACTAATGATTCAATTTAGATAGATTTCCATCATGTTTGTGACAATCCAAATCCAAATACAATAACATGAGTTTACTCATCTCAAACCTGCATCTAACTATAAGATGTTGACAAAGAAATGAATTCCCACCAAGTTTAAATTACCTACAGCCTTCAGAAGAGTAATTAATACAAGACATAAAGTGAAGTGTAGTGCATCATACAATTCAGAATAGTGTGATTAAAACAGAAAGGAGAGCTTACCTATGAGCAACAGAAAGACATATTAACACTAGATTCCAAAACTCCAGATTTCTATTCAACTTCAAGCCAAGCTTTACATTAGGTAGAACTGAGAAAATGTGTACCTGAGAGTGAAACAAAGAAAGAAAATGAGAGGCCAGTTGAGTAAGGTAGCAGTCAACAGCAACAACACAACCCCAAGTTCAGGAACTGAACTTTCAGAATATAAAGCCAATAAAATAGTAATTTCAACACAGCTCAACCCAGAACTTTCCAAAAATTAACCTCAAACCATTTTAAATCTATGTGAATCAGAAGACTGCTTCAGAAAATTCAAAACCAGCCTCGAGCAAAACCTTAAATCAGACTCTGGAGACTAAGTTTCAAGCCATTTCTTACTCGGATGGAAAAATCATTTCAAAGCTAAGAGGAAAAGCAAAACTTCTAAAAAAAATCTAATGAAACAGTGATTTTTCTTCTTTTTTCAGCCACCTAAAGTTTTTCTGGATTTTTTAGCTCTTGAAATCTCTCAATTTTGCAGAATTCTTAGCTCTTTATTGGGGCTCTAAAATCTGACTTCTAAGGCAAGGACGTAATGCCTTTATAGGCAAGTAAGTAGGACATCTCTGCATATTTTATTTTGCACTTTAGCCCCCACCCCTTAATTTCATTTTTTGCCAAATAATCCCTCACTTTCTGACTTGCTACCTAAGTTATACTACCTAAAAGCCTAAAATTAAAATTAGAAACCAATACTAGAAGATTCTAGGGACTTCCTATTCTGTTACTGCAAGATTTTCTAACTTAAACTACCCAACTTATCCCCAATTATCCTTGTATTTACCCCTGAACCCCTTTATTATTACTTCAGGAACCCAAATGGGTATGGGTTGTGAGTCCAATGGACTCTAGTGGTTCAAATAAACTTGGGCTCAAATTCAAACCAAACCCAAACCTCCTGGACTGGGGTCTAAGCTAATCTCAAAGCCCAAGCAACCAAGGTGATCCAAATCCAAATCTGGAGTCCGGTGCATGTGAAAAGAAAAACTTAAGTAAATTTAAAAAATTAAAAACTAAGCTAATTAATTATCACAAACAGGCAGGGAACTAACTGATCTATTAAAATAACCTAATTAAATTAAACTAAGTAGGCTAACCTAACAAGAAAAATCAGAAACCTAACATTAATGAAAATTCAACAAGCTAAGGACAAACAATTCGAATCATCAGATAAATGGTCAAGTTTTAAATAGAGAAAAGGAGAAGAAAAGGAGATAAATGAAAGAAAAGATGAACCAAAAACCATAAATGGAAACAAAGATAGATAGAAACTTACATATTCACACTCGAACTTGACTGACCTTCCAAATTAAACTGCGAAATAATGTGTGACGACCCAAAGGGTCATCACCTATTTCCTCATTCGTTCCGTGCTTCCGAGGCCTTAAAAACCTCACTTTTATTTGTCTCGATTTGTGTGCACAGTTCGGGCGTGTAGCCGGAAGGCTTAAATATGAATTCTGTGTGAAAATGATGAATTTTGATATTAATATGATTAAAGTTGACTTCGGTCAATATTTTTGGTAAACAGACCCGGATCCGTAATTTGACGGTCCCGGAGGGTCCGTAGAAAAATATGGGACTCGGGCATATGCCCGGAGTCGAAATCCGAGGTCTAGAACCCAAGTAAAAGAATTTTTCTATTAAATTATTTTTCTGAAATTGTTAAGGAAAATGGAAATAAAAATTGATTAAAAGACTATGGTATCGGGCTCGTATTTTGGTTCCGACACCCGGTACAAGTATTATATATTGTTTAAGCGCTTTCTGTGAAGGTTGGTCGAAATCGGACGTCGTTTGACGTATTTCGGACTATAAGTTCCAAGTTTGAAAGTTTATGAAGTTTAGAAGAAAAATCATGAGTTTTGAGGCTTGATTCAATGATTCTGATGTTATTTTGGCGATTTGACCACTCGAGTAAGTTCGTAGGGTGTTATTGAGTTAGTGTGTGTGTTTGGTTAGGAGCCCCGAGGGCTCGGGAGTGAATTGGAGGTGGTTCGGGGTGTTTTTACACTTAGGAAAGGATCAGATTTTTGCTGCATTTTTACACAGACAATTTGTTCTTCGCGAACGCGGCCACAGGCTTGCGTTCGCAGTGCTTTGATGTTCCCCTCCTTCGCGTTCGCGTCATCCCTATCACGATCTCGTAAGCAAGTTCAAGGCCCCCAGAGGTTCCTTCTTCGCGTTCGCATCCTTCATCTCGCAAACGCGTAAGTTAAACAGTCTACTCAACGCGTTCGCGTGGGTCTTCCCGCGTTCGCCTAGTCACAAACCCCCCCTTCACCGCGTTCACGATTCCCCTATCGCGTTCACGTATAACAGTCCCTGGACCCCCAGCATTTTCTTTTACGCATTCGCGTTCCCTTTCACGTGTTCGCGATGTATTGCCCAGTTTACCCTTCGCGAACGCGGCCCCTTTCCCGCGAACGCGAAGGGCAATTTTGCCCAATGAATTTTTAAGTCAAAAACAGAACTAGTGATGGGAAAAACATAACCCTTCACGAGCTCTTCCTTCTCCAAAGTCCTAGGGCGAATTTTAGAGCACTTCTTCATCAAAACTTCTTGGGTAAGCATTATTTAACTTGTTTTCTTCAATTTCCTTCATTAACTACTGAAATCCTAGCCCTAAATCATGAAATCAAGGTAGAAATTATGGATTTTGAGTAGAGTTAGGGTTTTGAGAATTTTGGGTGATTCAACCTCAATTTGGGGTCGAATCTTAAAACAAATTATATATTTGAACTCGTGGGATTATGGGTGACTAGGTTTTGGTCCGAGCCTCGTGTTTGGACCATGTGGGCCCGGTGTCGAATTTTGGTATTTTTGGAAGAATGCTAGAAAACTCATTTCTAGGCTATGGGATTATGTTGTTGAGCCCTAATTGATATTATTGAATTAATTATGCCTAGATACCATTGTTTCGGAGTCGGATTGTAGAGGAAAGGCGGTATTGGAGAGTTGATTGTTGTTCTTTGGACCGAGGTAAGTGTTTGTTCTAACTTTGGCTTAAGGGAATAGGACTAGGATATTATTTGCTAACTGCTATATATGGAGTACGGTGTATAGGCATGGTGATGGTTATCTATGCACCAGAGTCTAGCATGACCGTTAGTCTTAATGGTGTTTGACTCGGATTTTGTGATACATCTTCCTTGTTTAATTAATAAGTTTCATACAATGTGAATGGTTGAGGAAGAATTGTGATTGGCATATTGTTGGAGCGTTGGCTCGAACTGGAAATTGATCGTGTGGCACACCGTCCACTTATGAATTATGAAATGGGATTGTGTGGCACGTCGTCCACTTATAAATGTATACTATGGGATCGCGTGGCGCGCCGACCACTTATATGAGTCATGGTATTGATGTAATTTCGTTGTTATATCCGTTGATCTGTTCTCACTGTATCCCCCCAAGCATGCCCCTTCCCAGTTTTATTTGATGTTTTCTGTTGTTATTTTCATTGCCTTTGTATATATATATATATATATCTGCACAGGTTATTTTTGGTAGGTCCTATCTAGCCTCGTCACTACTTCGTCGGGGTTAGGCCAGACACTTACCAGCACATAGGGTCGGTTGTGCTGATGCTACATTCTGCGCATTTTTGCACAGGTCCAGGCTTTGAGGAGCAGCAAAAGCATTAGTACGGGAGCAGGCTTTCATTTTCACGAGACCGAGGTAGTCTTGCAGGCGTCCGCATGCCCGGCGTCTCTTCTTTATGTTCTCTTTTAGATTGTTGCCTCATTGTTTTCGAGACTGACTGCTTATATATTTCTTTCAGACCATTGTATTTAGTATATTCTTAGTAATTCGTGAGTACTGTGACATCAAATCTTGGGTAGAGGCTATTATTGACTATTCCGCATTTTGATTCATATTTATTAATCAGACTTCTGCTATTGTTCTAATTAAATTTCATGTTCTTTATTGATGCTATAAACTGTTGAAATAATTATTTAGTAAGGGAAAGGTAGTTGAGTTGGCTTGCCTGGCTACCACGAGTAGGCGCCATCGCGATCCCGATGGTGGGAAATTCGGGTCGTGACATAATGTCAATCAACTGTTCTTTGTCAAGAACAGGCAAATAACATTATTCCGCGATAAAATTGGGCCTAAAACTCGTGAATACTGGAGAGGAAACCTTGCATGTTCAGGTTCCAGATTGAACTCTTAGGGCTTGAACCTCGGATTCAATATTCGAGGAGCTCGAGGGGTATTCGAGGGAAGAGGACGATGGATTTGGGATGAGGGAGGTCTGGTGGTCCATTGGTGTTAGTTTGGGGTTGATTGGGGTTGCGCCGCCACCGGAGAAAACAAGGGCGGTGGCTAGGGTTTTGAAGTTTTGAGGGATTCTGGTGGGATTTGAGGGAATATGATGGTGGCATGGGTATGATGGAGATGAGAGGAAGCTCTGGTGTGAGTTTGGTTGGGATTGGAGACTCGCCACCACCGTAGGAAATTTCGGACGGCGACGACGACGAGGGAGTCTAATGGTTGTGAGAAAGACGAGTTCAGGGGGGAGCATTTGGACATTAATATATTAAAACAACCTAGCTTCCCAGCCGTCTGATCAAGAAACCTCGACGACTGGGATTAAACCTTAGCTAAACGGGGTCGTTTCAATTAAAAGGGGGATCAGATCGGGTACTGACGCGGGTTTGGACCGGATCCAGGGGTGGTTTGCACGAGTTTTTGGGGTTTTTGCTGAGCTTGATTTGGGCTAGTCCAAATTTGGGCATTTTTATTTAAAGACTCACTTTCTTTTAATTTTCTTTTCTTTTTCTTTTCAAATTAAAACTAAAAATCTAAATTAACTTTTAAACAAACTAAATTAGCCTACCCAATCATATTAAGATCTAATTAATAATCAGCTGAATTTATTAAACCAATTTAAAGGAAAACTAAATAAAATTCGAAGCTAAAATTAAACAAAGCAAATAAATCAATTTTTTGTGATTTTTTGTATTTTTGCAAAATTCTAATTACTAATTAATCTAAAATATGTAAGAATTAAATTCTAAATGCAATTGCAATGCGTATTTTTGTATTTTTATGAATTATGCTAAATTAAAAATACACACATAAATACAAATAAACATGAAAATTATGCAATTAAATCCTAAAAATCAAATAATTAAAAGTAAAATCCTAAATCTAAAAATTTTATATCTAAGAATTCTGTAGGAGTAGATCGTGCGAGGTAAAAATCACATGCTCACAGCTTATATTTGGATTGTCTTGACAAAGGGTCTTTAGATTTTTTTCAGAAGTGAGTTTTCAACCCAAGCATAATAATGTGAGCATTATATCTTTGGTTTCATATCCTATTAGGTGACGTAAGCTTCAATTATTTTAGGTCACATTGAATTGATGACTCAGTTTCATGTGCGACTCTTGTCTTCTTCTATTTCACAAATTTGTTATGAACGTGAGCTATTAAATTCACGAAGAAAAAATATATGTCATGTACTACATATGGAGTTCAGGTGGGTTGTAAAATATAGTTGTCATCCTAAACATTATTTTTTCTACTGGGGTTTGTATACAGTTAAAATCGGGGTCACCCGATTTTATTGATTTATCGAGGCCAGAATGAAGGATCGATCGGCCCCGTAACGGATCAGATTGAAGCACGAGATTGATGTATCGAGTTTGAAGTTTTGAGGTATCTGTCGAGATCGAGACCAAATAGGGCAGACTCCGAGTGAAGCACAATAACAGGAAAGCGAGATATTCATGATTGGTCGATGATCACGGCGGGAATCTCGGAACGAATCAAATCAAAGGCAGTTAATTAGCTAATCATGTGATTTCCTTCTATAATTAGAGTTATACCATAATTAGGATTCCTCTACTGTATAAAGAGGAGGTCCTATATGTAACCACTTCTCATCCACGTAGATCAAAGCAATACAATATTCTCTCTTTAGTTTACAATCTCTTGTTCATCAGTTTGTTATATTTTAATTGTTGTTATACAAACTAGCTCGAGGGTATTCAAGCTCGAGGGCTGGATTCTGTTCAAACATTGGTTTGCTTTATTTAATTGTCAATTTAAATTTAATTCTCTGCATCTATCAATTGGTACTGGTTCAAATCACATATCCTTATAATTGCGTTATAAGTTTAATTGTTATCCAGTTTTTAGGGTAAATGATTTAGCACCCACCATGGGGCTAAGGATAATAGTGATCGTATGGTATTAATTTTCATAAAACACATTGCTTTACACTTGTTCTTATTAGTATATTTGATTTCAGGAACAACATGTCAAACTCTTAAGCAGCACCCACACATACAAACAACGGCCTTGGTGTTCAGGGAGAGAATGAAAATGTAGTCACCTCGAGAAATGGAGTACCTCTAATCAACCCCGATGAACCATAAGCCGTGAACCCAATTGACGTCGGTTTCCATGTTGCCAATAATGGAAATTTGGGCATCGACCCTGAAAATAACATTCGCAGATATGCTCGAGCAGCCGATCAGAACGCATAGAGTGGGGAAGAGGACGGGATTAGCCTTTGAATGATATTTGAAATGTTGCATATTCAGCAAACTGCGATAGCGCAGCTCCAAAATCAGAATCGAGCACCAAGCAGAATTGAGCTTGATACATCACAGGAAGTTATTCATAGGGTTGAACCTATACCGGAGAAATTGAACGATAATAGATCGAAAACTGACACCGCCATCATGAAAATGCTCGAGGATCTCACTAAACGGATCGAATCAGGAGAAAAGAAGATCGAGGCTAATGATAAAAAGATAGAAACTTACAACTCACAGGTTGATCAAATACCAGGGGCACCCTAAATTCTAAAAGGTTTAGATTCAAAGAAGTTCCTACAAAAGCCTTTCCCACCAAGTACAGCTCCGAAGCCCATTCCAAAGAAGTTTCGCATGCCAGAAATTCCCAAATATAATGGAACCACTAATCCTAATGAGCATGTCACTTCTTATACATACACAACAAAAGGAAATGACTTGGAAGATGATGAAATTGAATTTGTTCTGTTGAAGAAGTTTGGAGAAACTTTATCGAATGGGGCAATGATATGGTACCATAATTTGCCGTCCAATTTCATTAATTCCTTCGCCATGCTGGCTAATCTATTCGTAAAGGCATAAGTCGGAGCAATAAAGGTCGCGACTAGGAAGTGGAAAAAAAAGGATAATGAAATGCTAAGGGAATTCGTATCTCGGTTCCAGATGGAACGCATGGACCTACCCCTATCACCGATGATTGGTCTATACAAGCCTTCACTCAAGGTTTGAACGAGAGAAGTTCGATAGCATCACGACAATTGAAGTAGAATTCGATTGAATATCTAGTTGTGACCTGGGACGATGTACATAATCGATACCAATCAAAGATTAGGGTTGAGGATGATCAGTTGGGAGCCCCTTCCGATTTCGTCTACCCAAATAAATTTGACAGAAGATTTCAAAGGGACGTCGAAAGAGAGCCCCAGTCAAATAGAGATCGGTACCAACCACATAGCGTAAATCCTAGAAACAATGGATCGAGACGTAATCGCGTTCAAAATGATCGAAGGAATGATCGAGGAAAAATGCCCGAGGGCTCATGAGTAAGAGTGGATTCGATAAATATGTCGAGCCTAAAGAAGCTCCAGGGTTATCAGAATACAACTTCAGTGTCAATGCATCGGGTATTGTAACAGCCATTAAACGAATCAAGGATACTAGCTGGCCCAGACCCCTACAGACTGATCGAGCTCAAAGGAACCCTAATAAAATGTGCAAATACCATGGAGCCCATGGTCAAATAAACGAAGACTGCAAACAGTTAAGGGAGAATGTAGCTTGTTTTTTCAACGAGGGTCACCTTCGAGAGTTCTTGAGTGACCGAGCTAAAAATCACTTCAGAGACAGGGATGCAAACAGGAAAAACGAATAGGAGGAACCAAAACACGTGATTCATTTGATTGTTCATAGGGTCGATATTCCTCAAGGTTCGATATTTAAATGGACCAAAGTGACAATCACAAGGGAGAAGCGTACTCGGGACTACTTACCAGAAGATACCTTATCTTTCAACGATGAGGATGCACAAAGGATCGAACAGCCTCACAACGATACACTGGTAATATCTATCCTTATGAATAAAATTCAATTTAAACGTGTGTTGGTTGATCCAAGTAGCTCGGAAAATATTATTTGATCGAGGGTTGTAGAGCAACTCGGCCTTTAGGATCAAATCGTGCCTGTAACTTAAGTACTCAACGGTTTCAACATGGCAAGTGAAACCACCAATAGGAAATAGTTTTGCCGGTAAACGTGGCCGGGACTATCCAGGAAATAAAGTTTCATGTAACCAAAGGTGACATGAATTACAACGCACTGATCGAGAGACCTTAGATTCATAATATGAGGGCAGTACCTTCGAGGCTTCATCAAGTCTTGAAATTCCTGACATCAGAAGCAATCAAAATGGTGTATGGCGAAAAACTCGCCGCCACAGATATATTTGCAATCGACAAAGTAGTACCAGTATCAGCGCTTTCATCAATGAAGGGATTAGAGTCAAAGGGAGAACAAGAAGTCAAATAGCAACCAAAAACACCGGTCTCAGCCCTATCGGAGGAGCAGGAGATCTTCGAGGATGAAGATTGTATGATACCTCGAACCTTCATAATACTTGATTATTCTGATGCAACAAAGTCAACGATCGAGGAGTTGGAACAACTCATACTGATCGAACACCTTACCGATCGAAATGTATATCTGGGCACTGGGTTAACTCCCGAGCTCAGGAAAAAACTAGTTCAATTCCTTTTAAATAACATGGATTGTTTTGCTTGGTCCTACCTAGATATGACAAGGATCTCACCGGAGATCACAATACATCGATTGAGTTGCACCCAAAGTTCAGATCGGTAAAACAAAATAGAAAACCCCAGTCTGAGGTAAAACATGTATTCATCAAAGATGAGGTAACAAAGCTTCTCAAAATAAGATCCATTCGAGAATTAAAATATCCCGAGTGGCTAGAAAACGTTGTCGTAGTCCCTAAAAGGGGAATAAACTTAGAATGTGCGTAGACTACAAAGATTTAAAAAAGGCATGCCTTAAAGATTCTTTTTCTTTGCCGAATATCGATCGCATGATCAATACCACGGCCGGCCACGAGATCCTTAGTTTTCTCGATGCCTACTCCGAGTACAATCAAATACAAATGAATCTGGAGGATCAGGAAAAGACTTCATTTATAATGTAATGTCGTTTGGGCTAAAAAATTATGGTGCTACTTACCAACGCCTAGTGAATTGAATGTTCAAAGTACCATTTGACACATTTGCAGGAAACTTTCAACATATTGAGAAAATACAACATGAAGCTCAATCCTGAGAAATTGCATTCAGGTCCGTTCGGGCAAGTTCCTCGGCTTTATGGTGTCAAATCAGGGAATCGAGATCAACCCCGATAAAATCAAGGCAATCGAAGACATCACAGTCATGGACAATGTTAAGTCCGTAAAAATATTAATGTGGCGGATTGCCGCCTTAGGCATATTCATCTCGAGGTCTTTAGATCGAAGTCACAGGTTCTTCTAATTTCTCAAGAAGAAGAACAATTTCACTTGGACCCCGAAATGCCAACAGGCATTGGAGGAGTTAAAGATGTATCTTTCGAGCCCACTATTGCTTCATACTCTGAAAGCAGACGAGCAACTCTACTTATATTTGGCAGTCTCGGAAGTTGTGGTAAATGGTGTTCTATTTTGGGAAGATCAATGTACGCAATTTCCTATTTACTATGTTACTCGAACTTTAGGTGAAGCTGAGACCCGGTACCCATACTTATAAAAATAGGCGCTTGCTCTAATAAGTGCTTCTAGGAAATTAAAGCCATATTTTAAGTTCCACCCGATATGTGTGATGACCACTTACCCTCTTCATAATGTTCTGCACAAACATGAACTTTCGGGTTGATTGGCTAAATGGGACATCGAATTCAGTAGGTATGATATCGAGTATCAACCCCGAATGTCCATCAATTCTCAAATCTTAGCAGACTTCATGGATGGCTTCACGCCAGCCCACGTACTCAAGGTCGAAAAGAAACTTTTGATGAAAACAGGTACATCTTCGGGGGCGTGGACCCTTTTCACAGATGGCGCTTCAAATGTGAAGGGGTCTCGTCTATGCATAGTTTTGAAGCCACCCACAGGTAATATGATTAGACAGTCTATCAAAACTTCTAGATTAACTAACAATGAGGCCAAGTATGAGGTCATGATTGTAGGTCTTGAGTCAGCTAAGAGCTTGGGAGCGGAGGTTATCAAGGCCAAGTGCGACTCCCAACTTGTGGTGAATCAAGTCAACAGAACTTTCGAGGTTCGAGATGATCGAATGCAGAGATACTTGGACAAATTGCATGTATCTCTACATTGATTTAAAGAATGGACCCTACAATACGTATCTCGAGAACAAAATAGCAAGGTCGACGCCTTTGAAATTTGGGGTTGTCAATCGAAGATGATGAGTTTGGCTCGGGGACTGTCGTACAACTTTCAAGGTCAGTAATCGAAGAAGGACATGTCGAGATAAATTCCACAAGTCTAACCTGGGATTGGAGTAATAAGTACATCTAATACCTAAAGAACGGGATGATTCCATCAGATCCGAAAGAATCAAAAACTCTACGCACTAAGGTCATACGATTCACTTTGGCTGAGGATAGAACACTGTATAGGAGAACGTTCAATGGACCGTTAGCAAAATGTTTGGGTCCAGGAGACACCGATTACGTTCTATGAGAAATTCACGAGGGCACCTGTGACAACAATTCTAGTACTGAGTCATTGGTTCATAAAGTCATCAGAGTAGGGTACTAGTGGGCCGATATGGAAAAAGACACTAAAGAATTTGTTCGAAAATACGACAAATGCCAAAGGTATGCACTGATACTTCACCATCCTGGAGAACAACTCCACTCAGTTCTATCCCCTTGGCCGTTCATGAAATGGGGAATGGATATCGTCATCCCTCTACCATTATCCCCAATTAAAGCTAAATTTATTTTATTTATGACCGACTATTTCTCTAAGTGGGTTGAAGCACAAACTTTCGAGAAAGTTAGAGAAAAAGAAGTTATAGACTTCATCTAGGATCACAATATATGCCGATTCGGGATACCGCCGAGATACGTATGCGACAATGGTAAACAATTTATCGTCAACAAAATAACAAAGTTCCTTGAAGATCACAAAATGAAAAGGATATTGTCGACACTGTATCCTTCTAGTGGTACGGACAGGCCAAATCGACAAACAAGACCATCATTCAGAATCTTAAGAAGAGATTGAACGACACTAAGGGAAAATGGAGAGAAATTTTGCCTAAAATCCTTTGGGCATATCGAACAATATCAAAATCTAGTACAGGGGAAACACCGTTCTCCTTAGTAAATGGCACCAAAGATCTGATCCCGGTCGAAATCGGGGAACCTAGTGTCAGGTTTCGATACACAACGGAAGAGTCAAATCACGAGGCTAAGAATACAAGCCTCAAATTTCTAGATAAAAAATGAGAAGCCGCCCTCGTTCTCATAGCCGCCCAAAAATAGTGAATCGAAAGATATTACAATCAAAGAGCCAATCTTTGGCACTTCAAAATTGGGGACTTAGTTCTGAGAAAGGTCACCATCAATACTTGAGACCCAAATGAGGGAAAGCTTGGTCCGAACTGCGAGGGACCGTATTAGGTCCTCGACATTGTTGGGAAAGAATCTTACAAACTTGTCATGATGAACGGTGAACAATTACCGAATAATTGGAACATTTCACTCCTCAAACGATATTATTGTTGAGGTACGGCCTTTTCCTTTTTCATTTGTATTTTATACTAACTTGTTGCAGGTGTTCGACCGAAGACATCGAAGTTCTCTCCAAAAACGAAGTCTTTGGGTCTGAAAGTACGCGTTGCACTCTTTTTCCCTTCAACCGGTTCTTATCCCAGTTGGGTTTTTCCGGCAAGGTTTTTAACGAGGCAACCATTGTTCGTGCTAACTTAGAGCAACCTCGAATACTAGGGGAATTACCCTTGGATTTTACTTTCAAGGAAAATACTTCATGTCAACAGGGTCTCGGTAAGTAAATTTTGTAAAGGGCCAAACAGTAAAATAAACCGTGCCCATGTAGATTACTCGAGACCTAATGGCAAACATGTACGCATGAATGATCTTTTGAAAGAAGTATTTTTTCTTACCAAATGCTTCATGCCTTAGTGAAATTTCTACTTTAAAATTTCATACGTATGATCTATTATGGAAATTGGCTCAAGCACCGATCGTAACTAAAGCTTGAACAATCAACTCCGTACTCAAGAACTTCCATCCAAAAATCTACATGCTCGAATTATTAAACTTCAAGATTATAAGACCTTAAAAAGGCAACCCTCATTTTTACAGGCCACGTCTACCCACTCGTGGACTGCCACTTCGAACAAGTTCGAAGTATGATTGAGAAACAAGCCCAAAGGGCAAATATCAAGTTAAAGGCTATGATCAAACTAACACGGTTCAGAGACGTCCAAATTCTGTAGTAAAACAAGCCTTCAAATATCTTCATAAAATCGGTTTAAAAGGCTACCCTCGGCAAATTTACAAAGGGTTCGATCATATCAACCCTCGAAAACCCTCAGGGGTACCGAATTGTTCGAACTCCCGGAAAAAATCATTTCACGCAAAGGCGTTACAAAGCAAAGTGTTTTGATAACATTAACCCTCAAAAACCCTAACGGATACAGAATCATCTCGTTCTAAGGCACAAACAAATTTTTATATGATTTTTTTAGCTGAGAAAGGAGAAAAGCCATTCCTTTTAAGGCCATATCGGCCTAATTCAAGAGACTAAAGGCCATTTTATTTTTTGAGTTCGAGAAACCCTCACTCAACTAAAACCTAAGTGTTATCCTACCTCGAGCTCGAGCAAATACTCATTCAATTATAAAAACTTCGATCAAATTGCCTAAGCCTTGTAAAAGAAATTTTCACAAGGCGCGACTAAAATAGAATTCTCACAAAGGCAGGAAATGAAATAAAGACAAGAAAAAAAAAGCAAAATGATATAATGATATTTACAAGTATCGATCGGGGTCCTACACAAAAATAGAAAAATATTTACGAATACCTAATCTTCCCCGGGAGCTACACCTTCGTCATCGAGATCATCCTCGCTCTCAAAATCGTTCACGCTCTCGGAACCATCACCATCAGAAAAGACCAATGATCTGGCTTCAGCTTTAAGTTCTTTTGCATTTTTAATCTCAGTAGCGAGATCGAAGTCACGAGCGTGGATCTCTTCGAGAGTCTCCCTTCGGGACTGACACTTGGTGAGCCCGGCAACCCAGTGTGCTCAAGTCTGAGCAAGGTCAGCAACTTTCTTTGCCCAAGCTTGAGCAGCCTCGGTGTCGTATTGTTAGATGGAAATGGTTGCTTCAGCATTGTCCATATCCGTTTCAGTCTTAGACTTCGCCACTGCTAGTTTAGTGACCAACCAAGTCTGGAGCTCCTCAATTTTCTTGGCTTGTGCCAAGTTCTTCCCTTTCATGCCTTGGAGCTGGCTTTCAGCTGAGGACAATTGAGCTCGAGTAGCCTCCTTCTCTGAGGCGAGGCAGTCTATATGTTTTGATGTTTTAAACGTCAATTCCACACAAGAGTGGGAGTGATTTGTGTGGTACCCAATTTTTGCTTAACTGAACTATAGAAGGATCTGGTTCTTCTAGGTGTTCCAACTACTATTATTTGCGGAATAATAAATACAGATAATAAAGAACACGGAGATTTTTACATGGAAAACACCTGGCTCAAAGGGTGAAAAAATCACGACCTACTACTCAGTAGGATTTTCCCAAACTTCCACTAAAATTACTCGGCCAAAACAGCATTTACAAAATTCTTTGTAAACCTAAGGATTAACTCTAATCTCATTGTGGCACACAGCCTCAACCGTTGCGACAACTTCAAGTTAACTCTAACTTGAATACTCAAAGTACCTATTATAATTGCTTCTAGATAAAGCTGAAAGGTACAATATGAAAACACCTACTACAATTGAACTAGAAATAAAGAAAGACACGTAAAACTCTTTATGGAGCTGGTTCTTCAATCTGGTTCATGTAGCTTTAGGTTTGCACATTTGAATCATACACAAACTGCTTGCAAAAAGCCTTGCTATTTTTCTCTGAATCCATGTTTATCTTCTGCATTTTTGTGCAACACATGTAATGTGAGAACATCCTGTAATTTATAGAGTTAGTAGATGAAGAAATAACAAGAGTTCTGATGCAACTCTTCCTTGGTGGAAGAGTTGCAGTTGATTTCAATTTCTAACTCCTTCCCTATCTTGGATAGTGTTCTCTTTGATTAAGGACTCCTTCTACTTATCAATTATGCAACCTTTTCGATCAGGAGATATTAAATACACCAAGTTAAGCTTATCTTCTTCACGTGCAACCCACATGCTCGAATCTGCTCGTTTTTGTGCACCTGAGTGATGGACGTGGTTCATCCTGAGTTCCTTTGTCAGTCTTCAAAACTAAACTTTACTTGGGCCAACAAATTCCCCCTTTTTGATGATGACAAACTCTGTGCTTTTCATAAGCTTAGGCCATGTTTCATCTCAGGTCAATATCAACACAATGTTAGAAACATTTTTCCTTTTTATCACTTATCATCAAGGACTAGGTACATTAGGTTATAAACATCACTGTTCAAAGTGTAAACATCACTTGTTTGAAGCACAACCTTTTTCTCCCTTTTGGCATCATCGAAAAGTTGCATAAAATGTAAGATAACTAGATTTTAAAACTTACTCATGGCCATTGGGGCTACTTCAAATGCAATCATGGATTAGTCATCATAGATCAAGCTAAGAATTTTTACCATCAAAGAAATATAAAGAAATAGTTAGAGCAAAAGGCAGTGAATTTCATTGATGATTGATAAGATTCTACCACAGAGCATAAACGAAATAAAATTATTGAAAACATGAGCAAAAGAAACAAAATGTCCCGAATTGGGTCACTGGTTGATCTATACTAGGCTCGGATTTAAGGCTTGGAAGAGGTAGGGGCTGGGTTATTTGCTTGGAAAAGTTTCAGTATGTATTGAAGAATTCCATCATTCTTCTCCTTTTTCCTTGCAAGTTCAGCTCTGAGAACATCTCTCTCAGATTGTACCTCAACCAATCGTGTCTTCAGTCTTGCTATCTCAGCATCATTTGCCTCACTCTCCTATAATAGAGCTCTGACCTTGGTATTGATAGGTGTCCTTTTAGATGAACCAAGTTCATTGGGAATGGCATTGACCTCATAATTGCAAGCAAGCAGAGTATTAACCCCACTTCTTCATAGGTACCTTAAAATGTGCAAGCATAGCTGTGAGAATGAAACCATAGGGAATGACATGAGTTTTGGTGCCATTGATAATTCTATCAGTAGGTCCGCGAGGGTTTCCTGTTTAGATGGAACAGGTTCGTCTATATTTTTCCCAAGTTGAACCAACCCCTCAGCAGCTTTGCCAGACCCACTTCCCCTATTTTGCTCACACTCTCTTCTATTTCAGTAAATTTCTCTCCCCAAACAACCATTGCACCAGTTTCTTTTGTTATACCAACAGGAGTGGGTGAAGAATCAACCACTCTTGTACCTTTTCCCCTCACAGTACTCCTAGCACCCTTGCTCTCTTTTTCATTTCCCTTTTTATTTTTACCACCAACTTCTCCAGATTCTTTAGTCTCAACACCTGCTATAGATCCTACCAGCACAAATCTATTCTCCAAATTTGCAGCAACTTCAGAAATTGTCTCAGGAGTAACTTTAGAATCAGAAGATACTTGTTCAGTTTCGGAAGACCTACTTTCTTCCCCCTTAGTAGCACACTTAAATGAATCTTCAGATTTTTGGAATTCTTCTTCCTGACCTGCTTTCAATTGCTTGTTTTTTTTTCTTGATCTGCTGTCCTTCAGCGACAATCTTACAAGTCCTCATCTTTACTCTACTTTTCTTAGAGATTGGTGTGATTGAAGGAGTGGTAGAAAGTGTGAAAATGGTTTCCTATGGTGGTGATGAAGGATTTTCAGAGGTGTTTGACATATCTGGGCTAGGGTATGAAAGATAAGAGAATTAGATTGTGTTTGAAAGATGAAATAAGAATGATAATTTTTGACGGCTTAAGAGAGATGAAGTAAGCAATACACTAAAGCTGACCAATATACAGGGGAATAATTGATGGGGTAACTACAGCTTTTCAGACTCTTCAAAGTTAAATTAAACTGAAATTCAATTTTGAAGAGACGTTGGAGTGTATCCCTAGAATCTAGATACTTCCATTTGGTTGGGACTCTTTTGAATGGGACTGGTTCACTTGTAACGGATAAGTCCAAAAGGAGTTTGGTATTTGGTAGGACTCTATGCTCATGATCCAAATATAGTTATTTCAAATTATGCAGAGTGTAGAAAACATACCGTGTTATCTTGATGAACCAGGTTCTTCACAGATATTCTCTTGTGTGAGTCTAAATTTGAAAAAATAGAGAAAATATCATTAGCGATTAATGAATCATTTTAACACATGGCACAAGAGTATACTATGGAAAGTATGAGACTGAGCAAGATTTAATCTAATTATACAATTTACGGACTTTCTAACCAAATTTGTTTTCTTTCATTTTTTTCGTTTAACCTTGAACTGGTTCTTTTAGGTGATCTTAATCATCCCTAATTCCAACCTATTCCTCTCAAAGTGATCTCTACTTAAGGCTTTTGTGAAGATGTCAGCAATTTGCTTGTTAGTATCACAAAACTCCACATTGATCAAGCTTTTCTCATAGTTGTCCCTCAAAAATGGTGCTTAACATCTATGTGCTTAGTTATCTTATGATGAATCGGGTTCTTTGTCATACTAATAGCACTAGGGTTATCACAAAAAATAGGGATGAAACCAAAATCAATTCCAAAGTTCAATAATGGTTGTTTGATCCACAACAATTGAGCACAACATGAAGCGGCAACAACATATTCAGTTTCAGTAGTAGATAAGGCCATTGAATTTTGCTTTTTGGTAGACCATGACACAAGACACGAACCAAGGAAGTGTGCCGTATTTGAGGTGCTCTTCTTATCCATAAGGAAACGTGCATAATCAGCATCAACATATCCCACTAGGTTAAAATTACTACCTTTTGGATACCAAAGGCAAAGGTCAGTGGTGCCTTTCAAGCATCTCAATAGTCTCTTGACAGCAGTCAAGAGGGACTTCTTTGGATTTGCCTGAAATCGAGCACAAAGACCTATATTAAAAACAATGTCAGGTCTGCTAGTAGTAAGATACAAAAGAGAACTAATCATTCCCCTATACAACTTCTGAGCAACAGATGAACCAGGTTCATCTATATCCAATTTCATGGATATTGCAATAGGAGTGTCAATTTATTTAGATGTTTCTTCCTCGTTTTGTTACTAAGGAATAGGTTCATGGACAGGTTCCCTCGAGGTTTGAGGATTAGTTCCTTTCTATTCAGTTCCCCATGTCATGTTGCCATGGGTGGAAGGACCTGTTCCATCACATGTTCCTTCTTGTGATGCTTCTTCAGGTTGGACTCTGGTTTCACCATTTGAATTTCTTATCAGCGCAATCTCGTGATTATCTTATTCCTGCTTCTCAGAAAGAATGTTAGTTTTAAATAACATATACATTTTTTCTACACACATAGTTCTTTTACTTATATCTTATAAGCTTTACTATGTGAAGAATATCCCAAGAATACTCCCTCATCACTTCTGGGATCATACTTACCTAGGGATTCTTTGCCATTATTGTGCAGAAAGCACTTGCATATAAATGCCCTAAGATGGGATATATTTAGCTTTCTCCCTTTAAGTGACTCATAGGGAATCTTCTTAACAAGAGGTCTAGTCATGCAACTATTTATGATATAGCATGCAAAAATTTAGCAAACCTAGCATTTTCAAATTTAGTTCCATGATAGACCTAATTGATGCAAATTGATTACCTAGTTGTTTCTGAGTTTTTCCAACAAAAGAAGTAAACATGTCAAATGCTTCATCTTTAGATGTTAAAAATAATGTCCAAGTACACCTAGAGTAATCATCAACAAGCACTATCATATATCTTTTACCACCTCTGCTTTATGTTCTCAGTGGACCACAGAGATCCATATGGACCAGTTCCATCGTTCTGGTGGTGCTTACCACTTTCTTGCATTTAAAAGAGGATCTTACCTGCTTCCCCCTTGCACAAGCCTCACAAACTTTGTCTTCCTTGAACTTGATGTTAGGCAGCCCTATTACCAGATCCTTGGAGACTAATTTGTTGAGTTGACTCAGACTTGCATGTCCAAGTCTCTTGTGCCAAAGGAGGGGATCATTGTCCAACACACTTAAGCAAGTGTTTCATTTTCTCAAAGTGTGGACAAATCTACAATGTATGTATTATTTACTCTTTTTCCCTGCAAAACAATCTTGTTAGTGGTAAGATTAATCACAAAATATTTGGTAGAGGTGATTACTACCAAGTTACCTCTATCACATAATTGTGATATACTGATTAGACTGTACTTTAGGCCATCTATCAAGTAGACATTCTCAATAGAGTGAGAATCAGTCTTACCTACCTTTCCAACCCCAATGATATCACCTTTCTTCCCATTTCTAAAGGAGACATTACCTCCTTTGAGGTCCTCAAGTGAAAGGAACTGGTTCTTGCTTCCTCTCATATGCTTTGAATAGCCACTATCCATGTACCATATTTGGCTGCTCCCCTTTACTTGGACTCGTAAAAGGAAATCAGGGGCTAGTCTTAGGAACCCAAACTAGTTTGGGTCCCTTTCTATAGGCAAAAGGGTAAATCAGATTCTTTTTAGCCCAACCTGGCAGCCTATTTTTCCCTTGAACGAATTCTTTATTCTTTTGACTAGCCTTTTCTTTTGCAATACATTCACTTTTGTAGTGACCAGTTTTACCACAGTGTGTGCAAATTTTATTCTCAGGAAGTGTGAGGTACTTGCTTTTGGGATCCCACTTAGGTGTAAGGGTCTCGTAGCCAAGTCCTCTCTTGTTGCTACTATGTTGTTCGTGTAGCCATGAAAGTGCATTGGAGGACCTATTCCATTTATAGGTGTTGTCTAGCTCGTGCTTAACCTTGTTTAGATCCTCCTTAAGGACTCTTATCTTCTTATCTCTTTTGCACAACTCATCTTTCATTTTTTCTACATTTTCTTCTAAAGTGAGTTGTGTGTGATCAGCTTTCTTTTTACCAGTTCCTAATTTTAATTTTAGATTTTCATATCTAAGCTCTAGGACAGTGGTGTCAAGTTCATGAACCTGGTTCTTTAACTCGGCATTTTTACTTTCACTTTCACTAGCCCTAAGTTCAAGATTTTTGCACTTAGCTTTCAAAATCACACACTCCTTAGACAACTGTTTCTTTTCATTATTTAGATCCTTAGATTCATCAATGAAATCCAGGAGTAACTCAGATAGCCTTTCTTTAGACAAAAATTTAATCTTGTGTTTGAGATATTATACTTACCTCAGATTCCTTATCGGATTCTCCAATTGCCATAAGTGCTTGTTCATCTCCATCTTCACCCTCTGAGTCCTCATCTGAGATTTCTCCCCAGGCGGCAACCATAGCCTTTGTTGATCCTTTGTTCTTCTTGGGTTGAACCTGTTCCGTCTTCCTATTCCTTCGTTCAGCTCTTTCCTTCTTCCATTCAATTTTTCATTGAGGGTTTTTTTTATGTGGTGATCATTCTTCCCACACTTGTAACAACCCTCATTGGTTTGTTTTTTAGGAACCCTTGGTTTGCTGTAGCTTCCACTTTTTGAAGGACCATTTCCTCTCATTAGGTACTTCTTGAAATCTTTTGTGATCATGATCATTTCATCCTTCTCTAGATCAGCACCTTCAGTGATTCTGAATGCCATGCTACTTTCCTTCTTGGGTGCATCCATCTTCATGCTTTGCCTTCTAAGTTCATAGGCAGTGAGATTTCCAATTAGCTCATCCAACTTAAGAGTGGCACTGTTCTTTGATTCCTGAATAGCAGTGATTTTGCTTTCCCAAGAGACTGACAGAACCCTTGTCAAAATCTTCTCAACTTTGCCTTCTTCAAGAATAACCCTTCCAAGAGACTTAAGTTCATTTGTCAGTACGGTGAACCTTATATATATCTCTTGGATGGTTTCCCCTTCCTTCATGGTAAAATTCTTATATTGAGAATATAACAGTGTTCCTCTTGACCTCTTCACTTGAGGTGTTCCTTCATGGGCCACTTGTAAAGTGTCCCAGATTTCCTTAGCAATGGTACAACTTTGAATTCTACTATACTCGTCTAGACCAAGTCCACACACAAGTCATTTCTTGGCATTAGCATTCTTTTCCCATTTCTTCAAATCTTCAGCAGTGCAGTCAGCTCTTGTCTTTGGCACCACCACTCCTTCAGCATTCTTATTTGTAGTAGCTAGGGGACCATCAGTGACTATGTCCCAGAGTTCATAGTCTTCTCCTATGATGTGATCTCTCATCTATTTCAACTTCTAACTCCTTCCCTATCTTAGATAGTGTTCTCTTTGATTAAGGACTCCTTCTCCTTATCAATTATGCAACCTTTTCGATTAGGAGATATTAAATACACCAAGTTAATCTTATCTCCTTCACGTGCAACCCACATGCTCGAATATGCCCGTTTTTGTGCACCTGAGTGATAGACCTGGTTCATCCTGGGTTCTTTTGTCAGTCTTCAAAACTAACCTTTACTTGGGCCAACATTTTTCTTCCACGTTTTGGTCTCCACCTTCACCTTGTTTACTTCGCTACGAAGTTGCCTGATGGTCTCGTGCAATTGTTGAACCTGTGAGATCAAATTGTTAGCCACCATTCCTGAACTGAGGGCATGAGCTTCTAAGACTTTATTACCTACTCAGTCAGTTTGCTCTGTTCTTTATGAGCCGGGACCAGTTCAAATTGAAGGCTCTTGATTTTTTTCTTCTTTTCGCCCGATTAGAAGTTTGAGGTCGCTCTTCTCCTCGGTAAGACTTTGAACGTCGATCTCGTGTGGGCTCAACTCTGCTCGAGAGTTGGAAAATTCCTCGCAATAAAGCGCCAAAGCCTAAATAGATTAGAAGAAATTAGACAAGAAGGGAAGAAACACAAGTATGACATTAACATAGGGAACAAAAGCTTACCCGATTCAGATCCTGTTGTGCCTTATTGAAAAGACTCGGCGCTCCACCCAAACCTTTTCTCGGTGCTACCTATTCGACCGAGCCAGGGACATCCTCGATCTCAGCAAAGTAGCCACAAAAAAGGTCCTCCCCTCTGTGGGCTTCTTCTATGGGAAGAGCCTTCTAGCCCGAGCCTCTTGAAACATCCCCTGAAAAATGAAGGAAGCAGAGGGGAGTATCCTATTTCAATTTCCCAAGTGGGTCACTTGGGGCATTTTGTTAATCTCGAAGAGCCTCTAGCTCAGCACCCAATGCCTCTTCAATGACTTTATTACCCCGAGGTGAAACGCCTTTTGGCATAGGGACTTGGGCCGAAGCCCCCTTCTCGACCTCAACAAGCTTAGATCGATCAATATTGGTGCCCAGTGAATCCGAAGCCTTCCTGGCCTCAGTGCTATCTTGAGTACGGACCATCAACCCTGAATTATCTTCTTTCTCTTTATCTTGTTATCCCTCTTCGGGCTCATTTCGTAGCCTGAGAATTGAGTCCATCGACAAAGGTATAACATCCCCTTTGCAGGCTCGCCTGTTTTTAGGCTTTTTCTAATCCAGGTTCGAAGAGATCAGAGCCTCCTTCCTTTTCTGCTCCTTTTTTTCTCTTTTGGAGTAGACGGTTGGGAATTTTTTTTCTTTATCACCCAATGGGTACCTCATCCACATGTCTTTCCCAAGGCCTGCAAAAAAGGGGAAAATGAGATTAAAAGAAACTTTGGACAAAGATCGGGGTTATCGGGTTGCGCAAGAACTTACTATAGATTCGAACCTCCCATTAACCCTTCGATAGTTCGTGCCATGTGCGCTCAGTATGTGTCAACGTCAAAACCAGTTTTTGGACCCAGTTCTTTAGATGTGTAACGACCCGACCGGTCATTTTACTTTCTAGAACCATGTTCGCCTAAATAAGACTTTAGGTACTTTATTTTACTAATTTATGACTTGGGGGATGGTTGGTTTGGGATTTGGAAGAGTTTGGGTTAAAATCAGAACACTTGGTTCCTTAAGGTTGGCTTAAAAGGCCAAGTTTGACTTCAGTTAATATTTTGAGTAAACGACCTCAGAATTAGGATTTGACATTTCCAATAGGTTCGTCTGATAATGTTGGACTTGTGTGTATGTTTGTATCGGGTTTTGGATGCCCCGGGAGCGTTTTGATGCCTAATAGTGAAAGTAATTCTTGAAGAACTTTGAAGTTCTTTAAATTTGGTTTGGAGCGGGTTTTGGTGATATCGAGGTACAAATTGAATTCTGAGATCGGGAATAGTTCTGTAACGTCATTTAAGACTTGCACGCAAAATTTGGTATTTTTTCGAGTAGTGTAAGTATGATTCGCCGCATTCGGAGAATTTGTAAAACTTGATGTTCAAAGTTTTCAATTTGGTTTTGGGGTATGGTTCTTGATTTAGTTGTTGTTTTTCGTGTTTCGAGAGCTTGAGCAAGTCAGTATTATGGTTACAGTCCTATCAATACCTTTGGACAGGATCCCAAGTGGCTCGGGTGAGTTTCGGACCCCTCATAGCAATATGCAAGAAATCAGAAATGCCCAGTTCTAGTTTCCTTCTTCGGGAACACAAAGGGACCATCACATTCATTTAGAAGGATTTGGGACTAGGAGGGAAAATGTGCCACGTGTTCATGATAGCTAGTCTGCATTCGGAAGGTCTAGGGCCAATGACCTTCGCATTTGCATGAGGCGACTCACGTTCGCGTAGAGTAGCTGGGTTGGGTGGGCCGTTTTGTTCTTTGCGTTTGCATAGCGACCATTGCATTCACCAAGGGTAGGGTAACCCAGCCTCTGCATTCACGATGAACGGTATTCAGGGGGCCTGAGTCATTTACCTTCGCGGACGCGAGGCCTCTTTCGCGTTCGAGAAAAAGGAGGCAGCTGGGCAGTGAGTTTAAAATCAAGACTTAGGCATTTTTGGGGTCATTTATTATACTCTTGGGTGATTTGAGATCTCTTAAGGAGAGAATTTCGACCTAGCTTTGTGAGGTAAGTAATTTCTACCTAATGTGAGTTTAATACATAGTGTATGGGTATATTATAATATGTAAATTAGTGAACATCATGGTTTTAGAGGAAAACCTAGGTTTTTGATAAAATGGAGTTTTACCACGAAAATGTTATGGAACTTAATGAAATCATATATTTATGTTCCTAAGGTTATGGGTAACAACTTTCATCAAAAATTATTGGAATACGGGCATTTGGGCCCGGAGATGATTTTTAGGAATCTTGCAATTAGAGTTGGAAAATTACTTTAATAGTTGGGATATGAACTTTTAAGCCTATATTGGTTAGGTTTTACACTATTTGGATAGCTTTAGATTGTTCGACACCAAATAGGCGTAAGGTTGGACCAGAAAGTAGGCCTTGAAGCGAGGTAAATCTCTTTTCTAATCTTGTAAGAGGGAAAGTTTCTCCATAGGTGAGCTTAATCTATATGTGATTATTTGTGGGGGTTACGAATGCAAGAAGTGACGAGAGTTCGTACGTAGCTACTATACCTGTCATGTCCGGGTAGTTCTAGGTTTACACCATGCTTTGTGGACAGCATTATTTTATTATACTTGCTAATTGTAACAAATGGAGTTTAGATGAGGATTCCTAAGGATTAAAAGGTTTCAAGTTAATTTTCCTTTATTTTCAAATGATTTAAGAAAGGATACTTAAATGATTAACTTCAGACTTGACCGCGTCGCACGTATGACCTCGAGCGGGGTAATTCTTTAACTTTATATTTGACCATGTCGCATCTATGATTCACGAGCGGCGTGAACATATTCATCTATGGTTTGCGCCGTTCGACCCTCGGCAGTGCACAATTTATATTTATGTTGGATCAGGCCGAATGTTCTCGGTGGTAACTGTGTGTGATAATAGAACTGGAAACTAATCAAAACTTGTATAAATTTGTTGTTTGAGAGATCACTTGTTCTAAATAAAGGAGGTGTTTTATTGTGGTTCTTAATTATGATGGAAGAATTGTTTAGTTATTATTTTCATGTTCTGATTTTACTATTATCTCCATGTATTATGCTTAATTAGAAATTTCACATTATTATACTGTTGGCCCTAGTAAGTGTCGGAGTCGACCCCTAGTCGCTACTTCTTCGAGGTTAGACTAGATACTTACTGGATACATATTTTTATGTACTCACGCTGCACTTCTGTACTTGATTGTACAGGATTTGAGGCAGGTGCATCTGGCCACCAAACCAGTGCATAGACTTGATTTCCCAGCTTGAGACTTCCCAGTGAGCTGCCCTTTTGAGCCGTTCTACAGCAGCATGAGTCTCTCTTATGCTTTTACTTTCTATCTATTATAGTAGGCTAGCATTTGTTTTGTATATCCTACTAGATTTTCTACATACTTGTGACACAAGGTCTTGCCACACACACTAGTAGACTTATAATTTTGGTTTGCATACATGATTACGATTCATACACATTGCTATCATTTATTTATGCTAAAATTGCAAACTTCAAATTTCCTTTTTTATAATAAAGAAAAGCTATCACTTACTAATTTTTTTAAAACAAAATATTACTAGTTGATTAGTGTTGGCTTACCTAACAACGGTATTGGGCGTCATCACGGCCTATAATGAAATTGGGTCATGACAACATAGTATCACGCCTGACATCCAGGCAACCGCTACACCAAATAAAACATTGATAAGGAATAATGAGAAAGTGAAGATACAGAACATAGGTTGAAATTCGAGTCGTGCTCACGTCTCATATTCCATTTCTCTGGAAATGGCATGCTTTCGGTCGGGATCAGGTCCGAGGTCTTTATTCGGACAAATCGGCCCATCCATCTCCGGTCCCTATCCTCATCTGTGCTCAAGAAGACCGCCTTCATAGATCGATGTTGAAGTTGTATTAGGCCACCTCAATAAAGTCGGGGGTTGTACAGACGTATGACATGGTCGAGGGTGAATGGAAGCGCCTCAACTTTGCTCACAAAAAATGGAGCAGCATCACTATCTTCCAAAAGGAAAGATGAATTTGGCCTAAGGTGACCCCGTACTTCTTGCAGAAATCCACAATGATTGGATCTAAAGGACCCAATGTGAAAGGGTAGGTATATACACTCAAAAACCCTTCCACAAGCGTAGTGATTGACTCATCGGGCGAAGGCACCACCACATGTTTATCTACCCTAGGGCTGTTTATCAGGCGGATTGGGCAGTTAATTTACTCTTAACGGTTTGGCTTATCAGTTATCGGCTTTAAATGTATTAATCCGCTAGTCACCCGATAAGATATCGGGTGGATTGGTATCGATTTAGCTTTTATCGGGCGATTATCGGACGGTTTATCGGCCTAATTCAGTCTATATTGCGTGCATGAATTGTTTGCTGACATCCTAGCATATAAATTCAGAATAGGAAATTACACATTGAGTCCAGACATACATGTATGCTAACACCTACATAAGAATGATGTAGTACATCATGTGTTGTAGAGTGAAAAAAATAGAACACATTGCATAGAGAGTGGCAACCATGATAAAGCTACTGAAAGACGTTGGACAAGGACAAAAATAGGTACAGTTATATCCTTTAAGAAGGTCTGATGGTGTATGACTTCTTATGAAGTACTAATTACTAAAAGTTTCCTTTTATTTAGTGGAATAGATGTGTTACAGAGAATGTTTGAATAGTTCAAGCAAGGTGACACGACTGTTCTAAGGTTAAAGTGTACATCTGTCAACTGTCATGAGAGGTGCTAAGTTTAGTATCACATGAGCTTACGCGAAGATGAGATGAGTGTAAAAGATATGACAGGATGACCGAGTGAAAATAAGTTACCGTAAAGCTCTAAGACTACGTCTTTTTGGCTTTAATCCAAGTGGGGAACTCTATCAATGATAACTAAATTGCAGCATCTATTGCTACGGTCCCCAGACTAGGGTTAGAGATAGAGTACTAGAAGTGGAAGGGTTTTTGATATTTAATATATATATGGATAAAAATTAAAATATATATATATATATATATATATATATATATATATATATATATATAATGGGTTANGGAAATGGCATGCTTTCGGTCGGGATCAGGTCCGAGGTCTTTATTCGGACAAATCGGCCCATCCATCTCCGGTCCCTATCCTCATCTGTGCTCAAGAAGACCGCCTTCATAGATCGATGTTGAAGTTGTATTAGGCCACCTCAATAAAGTCGGGGGTTGTACAGACGTATGACATGGTCGAGGGTGAATGGAAGCGCCTCAACTTTGCTCACAAAAAATGGAGCAGCATCACTATCTTCCAAAAGGAAAGATGAATTTGGCCTAAGGTGACCCCGTACTTCTTGCAGAAATCCACAATGATTGGATCTAAAGGACCCAATGTGAAAGGGTAGGTATATACACTCAAAAACCCTTCCACAAGCGTAGTGATTGACTCATCGGGCGAAGGCACCACCACATGTTTATCTACCCTAGGGCTGTTTATCAGGCGGATTGGGCAGTTAATTTACTCTTAACGGTTTGGCTTATCAGTTATCGGCTTTAAATGTATTAATCCGCTAGTCACCCGATAAGATATCGGGTGGATTGGTATCGATTTAGCTTTTATCGGGCGATTATCGGACGGTTTATCGGCCTAATTCAGTCTATATTGCGTGCATGAATTGTTTGCTGACATCCTAGCATATAAATTCAGAATAGGAAATTACACATTGAGTCCAGACATACATGTATGCTAACACCTACATAAGAATGATGTAGTACATCATGTGTTGTAGAGTGAAAAAAATAGAACACATTGCATAGAGAGTGGCAACCATGATAAAGCTACTGAAAGACGTTGGACAAGGACAAAAATAGGTACAGTTATATCCTTTAAGAAGGTCTGATGGTGTATGACTTCTTATGAAGTACTAATTACTAAAAGTTTCCTTTTATTTAGTGGAATAGATGTGTTACAGAGAATGTTTGAATAGTTCAAGCAAGGTGACACGACTGTTCTAAGGTTAAAGTGTACATCTGTCAACTGTCATGAGAGGTGCTAAGTTTAGTATCACATGAGCTTACGCGAAGATGAGATGAGTGTAAAAGATATGACAGGATGACCGAGTGAAAATAAGTTACCGTAAAGCTCTAAGACTACGTCTTTTTGGCTTTAATCCAAGTGGGGAACTCTATCAATGATAACTAAATTGCAGCATCTATTGCTACGGTCCCCAGACTAGGGTTAGAGATAGAGTACTAGAAGTGGAAGGGTTTTTGATATTTAATATATATATGGATAAAAATTAAAATATATATATATATATATATATATATATATATATATATATATATATATAATGGGTTAACGGATTATCCGTTAAGAAAATTGAATAATCCTCCCCAAACCGATAAGTCGTTAATAAAAAATTGCAATTCATTCGTCATCCGTTAAACCGATACCAATAAGCCAATGTTTCGGTTTCGGTTCGGTTTTCGATTTCGGTTCAATTTTGAACACCACTAATCTACCCAGTTACATTCCTTTTTTACCTGGCTAAAAAGGGCACTGGTGATTATGCACATATACCTCGATATTGGCTCACACCAGCCCAGAACCGAGGAGGTTTTCTCAACTTTAAATTCGGTTTCAAGGACATAAGGCGGAGGAAAGAAATCATCAGTGCGTGGCTACGCCGCTGTTTGTTCGCCGACTGTCTTAGACAAAGAAGCTTTCCCTTTCTGCGGCACAGATTTTGACATTTTTCGTCATTTTAGTTGATTGAGTTTGGAGAAAGAAAAAGATAAGATTTGATGTTTCAAGAAAAATTTGACAGCAAGACCTGAGGATTTTGCATAACTGAAAAGCTTAGAGGATGTAGAATGTTTTGAAGACTAAGGGAGATTGGAAGTAAAGTTTGAGAAAGTACGAGGAAAACCTATTTATAGTATTCACTACGACGGCTCGAAATCACTAATGACCGACCATCAACTAAAAATCATTAATGACCTGGGAAATTGCATCGACGGGAAACTTCAGTCACTACTTACGTCATGATGATGACATCATCAAGGAAAAAATTGAAGATTCAATTCGTTTCTTGAAAAAAACGAGGGGACTATCTGTATACGGCTAAAATCAGGGTCATTCGATTTTATTGTTTATCGAGGCCAGAATGAAGGATCGAAGATCGACCCCGTAACAGATCAGATTGAAGCACGAGGTTGATGTATCGAGTTCGAAGTTTCGAGGTATCTGTCGAGATCGAGACAGATGTTGATCGAGACCAAACAGGGCAGACTCTGAGCGAAGCACAATAACGGACCGATCGAGGATCAAGGTGGAAATCTCGGAACGGATCAAATCAAAGGCAGTTAATTAGCTAATCATGTGATTTCCTTCTATAATTAGAGTTACACCATAATTAGGATTTCTCTACTATATAACCATTTTACATTCACGCAGATCAAAGCAATATTCTCTCTTTAATTTACAATATCTTGTTCATCAGTTTGCTATATTTTAATTGTTCTTATACAAACTAGCTCGAGGGTATTCAAGCTTGAGGGCCGGAGATCTGTTCAAACATTGGTTTGATTTATTTAATTGTAAATTTAAATTATAAATATCTGAATCTATCGATTGATACTGAGTCAAATCACGTATCCTTAAAATAGCATTATAAGTTTAATTATTATCTAGTTTTTAGGGTAAATATGGTTATTATTCTAGTCATGAATGTAATCAAAGTGATTGGTACTGCTGGCTTCCAGGAATAAGGAATCTACTAATGACATATTTACTTCGATTATTGAAACAAAATGAGTATACTCCATATTTGAGTTGAGAACTTATATTCTTAGTCATCCCAAAATCTGCAAGCTTTACAACCCCATAGGCATCAACAAGCAAATTAGCCCCTTTTATGTCCCTAAACATGTAAAATTATCCAATTTGCTCTTCAGAATGTTCTGTATAGTCCTCATCATAAGTGAAGCCTCGGACTGTTACCTGTATAATTTTTTTGCTATGCAAGTAAGCCAATCCACGAAGAATATGGCGAGTGAAATTCCGTACTATGGATTCTGTAGTTGCTCCAAAATGGTCATGGATGAATTTATTGTTAGAACCAGGATGAACATATTTCAGATAAATGTAAAGTCAGTCACCAACCTGCACAATCAAAATAACAAAGACTCTCATTGGGAACAACATGCTTGGATAGATATATAACTTAATTGGAGAATAATAATTAGTACTTACTATTTCACTGCCGTAATACTAGACAATATTTGGGTGCTTGAGTTGAATAAGAACATTAACTTCCTATACTAACATAAGAATTGGAGAAAATTAGAAGTCGAAACAATTTTACAACAGAGATGTTTTCATGTGCTCATGATAGTGATGTGTAAACACAACTTTATGTTGGTGTTTTCTTTGTTCCAATTTACTTATTGCTTGTTATCCTTTTATCTTAAATGTATTATGGTCCTTTAGATGCATAAATGGACTTTCAGATCTTCTTGAGCGGAGGATCTTTTGAAAATAGCTTCTCTATCCCTCCGAGATAGGGGTAAGTTATGCGTATACTCTACTATTCCCAAACCCCTCTTGCGGGATTTTACTGGATTGTTGTTGTTGTTATCCTTGGCCAGGGGCGGATCTACGTAGGCTGTGCCGGGTGCTGAAGCACCCATTGACCCTGGTGTGAACTATGTACGGTTATATAAAAAAACAGGGAAAAGTAATATAATTGATTAGTAAGCACCCACTAACTAAAAAGGCTCATGGTTGCTTTGGTTTAGAGCTGAAGTTAGGGAGCTCATCTTTTTAAGCCGCACGAGTTCGATTCCCAATTAAAACAGCTTTTCGCAAAGCCCACTAACTTCTTGAGGCTGTCTCTCTCAATATTCTATACTATTTCTTTTTTTTTTTATACTTTGACCTTTTCTTTTGTCATTTTTCCTATTTCCTTTAGCCTTTATATAATTCATTAGTTTTAGGATAAATTTAGCTTCTATTAGACACCAAACGATCAAACTCTTTGCCACTTCTTGGATTTTCAACTCTCACACAAAAAAAAAGAAAATGTGACTTCCAACGAAAAGAAAAAAGAAAGAAGACATAACAACTAGTAATAAGATTATTTTTGTTAAATCTAGATATCGAAAATATTTAGTAGAGGGATTTTGGATTTTTTTTCCTTGCTTATCGTTTATGGTTTGTACAAAGTTCATTGTGACTTATGATTAGAAGACTGTTTTGGTAATAATAATATTAATCGATATTGACTCAGTAACTTTTTACACGGTCGCGTTAGAATAGTTATGCACTTATACTATATAATTGCTAGTAAATTTATGTTAAAGGAAACGAGCACCCACGATCTTAAAATCCTGAATCTGCCACTGTCCTTGACTACCCGTAACTTTAATGGACTGATTTTTATTTTCCTGCTCTCAGCCATTATTTTTCTACTAAAGAGAAACTAGAAACAGAGAAAAGAATGTTTGATTCTTAATGATGAACTATAGGCTAGGCAAATATAATGGAAGCATCTAGTTCGTATTGATGTTTTGCATGGTCTCAAAGGCATAGATGCTTTGAGTAATAAGTATAAAACTAACAAAAATGCCTTTTACTAGAGTCTTTGTGGTTTACTATTGCTCTCCTTTATTTGGATCTTGCATTAATTTGTTCGAGTAAAGATGAACAATTATGCTGTTTTAATGAAATAATGAATGTATAGTTCGAATTTGTAAAATTTTAGCAATATCTAATAAGTTGTGACACGTTGTATTAAAGTTGTTTCTACTTCTACATATTTTTTTCTGCTAAATATAAAACTCTTTTCTGTTTTTAATTATTTTTATTGATTGTCTCAGTCTTCTACATTTATTTTCATCAGTCATATCCTACAATCAATATTATTTTATATTTCAGCTATGGAGCTATCTAGTGAAAGTTCAAAAGTGACTTAAAAAAATATGGATGTAGTAAAAATATTTATAGAAAGTTGTATTCAAGATATATCTGTAAACGGGAGACTTGGAAGTAGTTTGAAGGTAGATTCATGGAACAATGTTAAACTAGTTTTGGAGACTACTCATGACGTCACATAAAAGCAGACGAAGAATCATTATGAATATCTAAAAGAAAAGTATCAAGCTTGGTTGCCAATAACTAAAAAGAATGGCAATATTTATGACCCAATAACCAATACCATTCTAAGGCCTAATAGTGTGTGGGATGGGTACATACAGTTCGTTTATTATCTAGTAATTTAGCTTTTTATTTTATTTTTTTCCTAAAGAAAAAGTTTGACGTGCATATTAAAATCTCTTTATTATATGTTCATCCAAAAATAAAGGCATTGAAGACTTCACATATACCTTTTCCTGATCATTGTACAAAATTGTTTGAGGATTCTACAGCAACAAGAATTCATGGTTGGAGTCCAAGCTGTACATATCATCGCCTTGTTGTCTCTTCTGTGTCTACTACTATAGATATAGATACACTTGATAATGTTGAAGATCTAGTTGATAAAAAAAAAATGATGGGAATCCTACTAATTATCCATCCTAGTCTTCAATTCCAAGTGAAAGGAAACTTTGGAGTTATTGATTAAAAATAATAACGGGCCTGACATTGAGGAATGTATGAAAAAATTAGAAGCACTTCGATGGGAAGAACCATTATATAGTGCAAAATATTAGTATACTTTGTAAATGTGATAGCTACAAGAAAGCATGAATGAAAATTACAGAGGTCGACAAGTTAGAGAGTTGGATTAAGCCCATGGGAAAAATTTGGAAATTATTTGATTTTGCTAATTAGCTAGATTATTCATTAGACGTTAATAATATGGAACTTTCTTTGTTTTATCCATGTAGTATCTATTATGTTTATTTAATTTTTTAATAATATGAAACCTTCTTTAATTTTTTCAACTAGTATCTATTATGCTTATTTAATTTTTTAATATTATATTATGCTTATGGAACATTTTTTGTTTGTAATATTTTTTTTAAATGTCTTGTTTGACGTATGTTTGATGTCTATGGTATTATTTTACTAATTTATTTATTGTGCTTATATAACTTTTATGTTTACATACAATGTTATGCTTACTATCATGTATTATATATTTTCTTTGTTGAAACAGTTTAGACATAGACACTGAAGATCATATATTATGGTTGATGTGATTGTATTAGTGTAGAAATTATTTTAGGCTCAAGAATATCCAAATAAAGATTTAACATCGTCTTTATCCGGTAAAAAATACACATCAGAATTATTATACCAGGTCTAGTTGACAATTCTTAGAATTGATGCGCATGTCTCGTGATGCATATGTTTGAGTATCTCAGCATTTTAGACATAAAAGATGGCTAGTAGATAGCAAACATATTTCTGTTGAAGAAAAGATAGTAATAATTTTTTTTTTACTATTATAGGTCATAATAAGCATTTTATGGTTATCAAGAGAGGATTTCAACATTCTTTGCAAATGTTCACAAATATTTTTACGAGGTTCTTAAAGCAATGATGAAATTTGCGAAAGAGATGATATCATCTACAACGTCCGATTCAAATCAACATACTACCGGTACTCATAAAAAGCTATAATTTTTTAAGGTATTATATTTTATAAAATTATTTTATATTTTCGTTAAAAAAAATTCATAACTTTTAACATAAAAATATTTATTTATTTGCAGGGAGCAATATATGCACTCGACGGGACATTAGTATATGCAGTTATTCCAACTAATCAACAAATTATTTACATAGGAAGAGGAAAGAATAAGTGTTATCAGAATGTTTTAGTTATATGTGATTTTAATATGATCTTCATTTATATTTATGCTGGATGAGAAGGGATAGCACATGATACATGCGTTCTAACAGAGATCTCATTTAATCCATAATGACTTTCCATTTCCTCCTTATAGTAAGTGATACAAGTTACTAAGTTATTGCGAAATAATATAAGTTAGATATTTATTATGTCCATTTAAACTTTTTATTTTGATGAGCGACAAATACTATTTATGTGATGCGGCATATCCTAACACTCCAGAATTTTTAGCGCCATATCGTAATTTTTGATATTGGTTAGGAGATTATCATCGTAGATGGGCCATTCCCAACTCAAAAATAAAGAGAAAAAGTTTAACCACGCTCATTCCCAACTCAAAAATTTTATCTAACGTGCTTATGGAGTTTTAAAAGAAAGATTTTCAATATAGGACAAGATGGCTTCGTATCGTATTGATGTCCAACGAGATGTTGTTACTGCATGTTTTGCACTTCGTAATTTCCGTATCCTATCGATGTCCAATATTAGGCCTAATCATTTATTTTTATTAAGATTAAAATGTACGAATCTTGCTAAAAATTATGAACCGCAAACATGCAATAACACCATCTCTTTGGACGTCAATATGATAAGAAGCCATCTTATCCAATATTAGGAATCTTACTTTTAAAACTCCATAAGTACGTCCAATAACATTTATGAGTTGGGCATGACCGTGGTTAACCTTTTTCTCTTTATTTATGGTCCGTCTACAATGTTAATCTCCTAACCAATATCGAAGATTATGATATGGCGTTAAAAATTCTCGACTGCTAGGTTCTGCCACATCACATAAATAGTATTTGTCTGTCATCAAAATAAGAGGTTAAAACATCTAACTCATTATTTTGTAATAACTTAATAAGTTGTATCACTTACTAGAATGAGGAAATAGAAATCCATTATCAGGATTAGATGCGATATCTGTTAGAACACATGCATCATGTACTACCCCTTCTCATCCAGTATAAATATAAGTGAAGACCATGTTGAAATCACATATAGCTAAAATATTCTGAAAATATTTATCCTGTCCTCTTCCACCGTAAATAATTTGTTGATTAGCTGGAATAACTACATGTATTAATGTCTCGTCGAGTGCACTTATTGCTCCCAGTAAATAAATAAATATTTTTATGTAAAAGTTATGAAATTTTTGTAACAAACATATATAATAATTTTATAAAACATAATACCTTAAAAATCTAGCTTTTTATGAGCACTAGGGATATGTGAATTTGAATCGAATGTTGTGAATGATATCATATCTTTTGCAAATTTCATCATTGCTTTAAAAACCTCATGAATCTATTTGTGGATTGCTTGCTAAGAATGTTGAAATCTTCTCTTGATAACCACAAAATGCTCATTATGACCTATAATAGTAAAAAATATTGCTATTTTTTCTTCGACAGAAATATGTTTGCTATCTACAAGTCATCCTTTATGTCTAAAATGCTGACATAGTAGAACATATGCATCACGAGATATGTCCATCAAATCTAAGTATTGTCGACTAGAGAAGGATAATAATTCTGATTTGTATTTTTCACTAGATAAAGACGATGTTAAATCTTTATTTCTTTGAATATTTTTGAGTCTGAAGTGATTTCTACACCAATACAATCACATCAACCATAATATTTGATCTTCAGTGTCTGTGTCTAAACTGTTTTAACAACGAAAATATATAATACACGATAGTAAGCATAACATTGTATGTAAAGATAAAAGTTATGTAAGCACAATAAATTAATTAGTAAAGAAATACCATAGACATCAAACATACGTCAAATAAGACATTTAAAAAAGGTATATCACATACAAAAAATGTTCCATAAGCATAATATAATATTAAAAATTTTAAATAAGCATAATAGATACTAGTTGAAAAAACAAAGAAGGTTCCATATTATTAAAAAATTAAATAAGCATAATAGATACTAGTTGGAAAAAATAAAAAAGGTTCCATATTATTAACGTCTAATGAATAATTTAGCTAATTAGCAAAATCAAATAATTCCCAATTTTTTCTATGGCCTTAATTCAACTCTCTAACTTGTCGACCTCTGGAATTTTCATCCATACTTTCCTGTAGCTATCACCTTAAAAAAGTTTACTAACAGCTGCACTGTATAATGGTTCTTCCCATCCAGTGCTTCTAATTTTTTCATACATTACTCAATGCTAGGCCCATTATTATTTTTAATCAATAACTCCAATGCCATACTCATTTTCTCTTCAATTTCTAATTGAGACGACGAAGATTTATTTTTCTTTCCCAAAGGTTTTCTTTCACTTAGAACTGAAGACTAAGATGAATAATTAGTAGGAGCTCTATCATTTTTGTTAACGACTGGATTTTCGACGCTATCAAGCGTATTTATATCTACAGTAGTAGATATAGAAGAGACAACAAGGCGAGGATATGTACATATTGGACTCCAACCATGAATTCATATTGTTGTAGAATCCTCAAAAAGTTTTGCACAAAGATCAGGAAAGGGTAGAGATAAAGTCTTCAATGCCATTGCTTTTGGATGTGCCTATAATAAAGAGTTTTTTAATATGCACGTAAAAATTTTTTCTTTACAGAAAAAAAAATAAAAGGCTAAATTACTAGATAATGAACGAACCATATGTACTCATTCCACTCATTATTAGATATTAGAATGGTATTAGTTATTGGGTCATAAATATTTTAATTTTTTTTAATTAATGGCAACCAAGCTTGATACTTTTCTTAAAGATAGTTATAATGATTCTTCTGGTTTTGCGTGAACGCTAAAGTCATGAGTAGTCTCCAAATTTAGTTTAACCTTGTTCCATAGATCTCCCTTCAAACTACCTCCACGTCTCTGATTTAAGGATATTTCTTGAATACAACTTTCTCCAAAAAAGTTTTTAACTCACTTTTGAATTTTCACTAGATTGTTCTATAGCTTAAATATAACATAATGATTATAGGATATGTCTGATGAAAATAAAAGTAGCAGACTGAGACAATCGATAAAAACAATCAAAAACAGAATAAGAGCATTATATTTAATAGAAAAAAATCTGTAGAAGCAGAAATAACTTTAAGACAGCATGTCATAACTTATTAAGATATTGCTGAAATTTCACAAATCCGAACTATATATTTGTTATTTTATTAAAACTGCATAATTATTCATCTTTACTCAAACAAATTAATGCAAGATCAAAATAAAGGAGAGCAACAGTATACCACAAAGACCCTAGTATAATGTGTTTTTGTTCGTTTTGTACTTATTACTCAAAGAATCTATGCCTTTGAGACCATGAAGAACATCAGTATGAATTATATGCTCCCATTATATTTGCCTAGCCTATAGTTCATCACTAAGAATCAAACATTCTCTTCTTTGTTTATAGTTTCTCTTCAGTAGTAAATAATGGTTGAGAGCAGAAAAATAAAAATCAGTCCATTGAAGTTTCGGGTAGGCAACAGCAACAACAACACCAACAACCGAGTAAAATCTCATAGAGGGGTCTGAGAAAAGAGTGTACGCAGAACTTACCCCTATCCTGGAGGGATAAAGAGACTGTTTCCGAAATACCTTCGGCTCAAGAAGAGGCTGCTTCCGAAAGTTCCTTTATGCATCTAAAGGAACATAATACATTTAAGATAAAGGATAACAATCAATAAGTAAATTAGAACAATGAAAACACCAATATAAAAGTAGTGTTTACACATTACTATCATGAGCACATGAAAGTTGTAAAATTATTTCGACTTCTAATTTTCTACAATTCTTATGTTTTGGTATAGGAAATAAATGTTCTCAGTCAACTCAAGCACCCAAATATTGTCCAGTATTACGGCGGTGAAATAGTAAGTAGTACAGTAATTGTTATTCTCCAATTAAGTTCTATATCCATCTGAGCATGTTGTTCTCAATGAGTGTTTACTACTTTGTGCATGTTGGTGGCCGATTTTACATTTATCTGGAATATGTTCATCCTGGTTCTATCAATAAATTCATCCATCACCATTGTGGAGCAATTACAGAATCCACAGTACGGATCATATTCTTTGTGGATTGACTTACTTGCATAGAAAAAAATCATACAGGTAACAGTCTGATACTTTATTTATGATGAGGACTATACAGAACATTCTGAAGAACAAATTGGAATTTTTTACAAGTATAGGGACATAAAAGGGGCTAATTTGCTTGTTGATGCTTATGGGGTTTTAAAGCTCGCAGATTTTGGGATGGCTAAGCATATAAGTTCTCAACTCAAATATGGAGTATACTCATTTTGTTTTAATAATGGAAGTAAACATGTCGTTAGGAGATTCCCTATTCCTGGAAGCCAGTAAATGTAGCATAACCAATCACTTTGACTACACTTATGACTATAATAACAACCCCAGTAGGAAAATTAATGTTTAGAATGACAACTATATGCTACAACCAACATCAAATCTATATGTGGTATATGGCATATTCTTTCCGAGAATTTAATAGCTTACATTCATAACAAATTAGTGAAATAGAAGAAGACTAGAGTCGCACATGAAACTGAGTCATCAATTCGATGTGTCCTAAGATAATTGAAGCATATGTCACCTGATAGAACTTGAAACCAGAGATATAATGCCCATGCTATAATGCTTGGGTTGAAAACTCACTTTCTTAAAAAAAATCTAAAAAACCTCTGTTAAGACAACCAGAAATAAACCTCAAAAGTTTCATAGAACTTTTTTCTTAAGTTTTCACCGTAAATTAACTATTAGAGAATATGAATTGAAATCTCGAAATTCGTACAAGTATATTTTCACAAAATAATAGACAAGCATATTGCAAATTTCAAAAAAATAATAACAAAATAATTTCTAAAGGTTTTAGAATCTTACATGTTCAAGAAAAAACAAGTTTGAGCAGACAATGATAGATGGAGAGTGGAGAGAGGCGTAATACTTATGCACAGAAGATGAAGAAGCGAAGCGCTAAAATAAAGCCTTATCGTTGAGCGAATTTTTATGGAAATAAAGTCAAAGAGTACAAACGCTAGTACGATTCTGTTATGGATCTGACCGAATAAGATCCTTTCAGACTTATTACACCTTTGAAAAGAGAAAAAACAAATAGACTTAATAGGTTGGATATGAATAATTAGAGTTAAGATTTAAAAAACAAGTGCACTTAACTTGACTAAATAGAAATTAAAGCATAACCTTGTCCTGCTACTTGTTCAGGTTATTTTCTCCAACCTTGTCGATTTTTACCTTTCAAGTTTTAGAACTTCGAATCAAAAATTGTGAATACGTAACGCCCCAAAAGGCAAAACTCGAATCTAAAGTTATTGACTCTGAATGAATTTTAAAATTCATTAGAAAATAAATGAACAAATATAAAAGCTTTCATGACCCTAGAGTGCTTCACTATGTGTTGTCATTTTCTCTAGCTAGGGTTGAAGATGGGTAATCCAGCGGGTTGTGTTTGGGCATCTGATGAGTTGAGTTTGGGCTAATATTTGTCATGAGTCAAGATGGGTTATCGGCTTATATCCCAAAGAAGCTCATAATAAGAAAAGGACGGACGGGTTGGAATGGGTTTGGGCCAATTTTAATACCCCTAGCCGATTCTGCTCAATACTATATTCCTTTCAGTTGTTGTTCCTGAGAGCGCAGCAGCCAACACAGAAAACAATGAGGACTAGAAGGAAGAGGCCAAAGTTGATGAGGAACAATTGCTTCCAATCTTTCTTGATGTTGTCGAGGAATGCTGTCTTACATGATTGGCAGTTGAAGCAGAGCTCTGTTTGTACATTGCTCCATATATTGCAGTCATTGTCTCGTACAACCGGTCCTGTTTTGGGCATGGTCCAATCGGTGGCACTGTGGAACTCTAAGCCGGAGTAAGTGGGTGGCTGACAACAACTCGACTGCATGTGCACAAAATATAATTAGGGACTTAATTTGGTTCGAAGTATTATATACTTATAGAGTTATAGTTAAGTAATTCTCACATAACAATTCATGTTTTATTTTACTGCATAACAGTACTTTTGCATGATTATTCATGGCGTGATAATCTTTTTATTTTTTATGCATAAACAGTAGTATATAATTTCGGACTGTATACGACCAGTGGTTCCAGAATTTTTATTAAGAGGTGTAAATATATAAAATTTTAAATACATCGAAAAGTAAAGGAGAGTCAACGTATATTAAATATACATAGAATAAAAAATTATTTAGCAAAATAATGCATTTTTTCGGCGAACGGGTGTCTTTATTCAACGTGGCTCCGCCACTGTATACTACTCATTTAAACATGAAACACAGATAATTAAACCAAGAGGAAACAATCCCAACAAGTATGATCAGGAGATATTACAGCAATTTCAGAAGAAACCTTTGATGCATGTTGCTACGAATTTACTATATTAAGGAATTTTGGTTTGTTCTGAAAAAGCAAAAACAAATTTTGTTTAAAAGGCATTTTTATTTTTGTCTTTTCTTTTTATTATTTTATTTATTTATTTCAAATAGTAATCCATACCGAGGTTCAATAGCAGTGACTATAATGGTTTACATACTCATGTTACCGAGAACTGGGGGATTAAATAAAATTAATTTGATCACATTTCATATATGAACCCTTTTGATTTGAGTTGATTTGATTTTTTCCCCTCTAGAAAGTAACTCCTCATAATAATAATATAGCTAGGCTAATCAATTAGAAAAATAGATGAAATAACTGAGAAATGAGATTAAATGGAGTACTTATTAAAAGACAAAAAATAAGAACCTGCATAGCAGAGAGGCTATATTTGTAAAAATTAACTCCTTTGCCAGTAGGTAGATATTGACAATATTCAGTATCAACCAAACAACTCTTAATTTCCTCCCAGTTCTCTGAATTCACCACATACTTCTGCAACCAGTGCGAGTAATCTCCTAACTCGAACAAGTCCTTATAATTTTTCCCAGATAGAGCTCTGCTCACGTTTTTATTAGTGACCATAATAGTGAACAACGAGAAACAAAGCAATCCCAGCATGAGCGAGAACAACAACAACAAATATAGCCACATGAAAAACGTGACTCGCCACCCGAACCCAACAAATCCTAGCAGCGAAACAACCAGTAGAGAAGCTCCCAGTATCAGCAAAGGCGTCTGCAATAGTTTTAGGCAAGGAAATTCCTCGTCTAACGGCCATAGGCATACAAGAGAAAACCCTAGAGTTACCAAATTAAATGTGATTATGGAGTTGCTTACTTGGACCATAACTCCTTTCTTTTTTGGATGAACTAATGAATCTCAAAACTGAGAAAGAACTGATAACTAGTACTACTACTCTTTCTCCTCGTTGGGTAGGTATTTTGAATTGAGAACGAAATGACCGGAAAAGGAGGCGGCGGAAGGAAGTCTCCGATCCGCTGAAAATGTTCCAATTGTTTCCGCAGCCTACGGTTAATCTGCATGCATCCTTTTCTTCATATTTACCCTCGTGTTTTAGATATTTACGAAAATGCCACTAAAGGATGGGTCCGGACTGGGTCGTAGGTTGGATTTTGATGGTTTTTCCTGCTTATGGGAGCTGCCACGTAACACTTCATTGTGTCCCAATCGATCGGATTCTTCTTAAACCAATGGGTTACGAAAATTCAAGAGGATTTAGTAGGATATTTGATAATAATCCTTTCTCTAGCTCAGAAGAAGAGTCGGGGACAGTGTTTAACCAAAAAATGATAATTTGGTCAAAACTAGAATTTAAAATAAGAAATCGGGTTACTGATAATCAAGAGACCAAAAAGTATAATAAGCTTTCTTAGAATAAGAATCAACAGTAAAGAAATTCGTATTTCAATATGATGTAGATGATCTTTCGTGTGTCCTTACAAATGATGAGACCTCCTCCTTTTATAGCTAATAAAGAATAACGGTTCAATTCCTTAGTATAAATAAGAATAATAACGGACATTTAATGAGACAATAATAAGTAATAAATGACATTAAATAAGCCATTACACAATCATTCCTATTAAATACCAATTTTCCAACGTATCAGGTATTTAATACTGAATTTGGACTCCTTTTTGTCTTCAGATCCATGTCTTCAATGCCTTTCGATCCGTTGGCT
>MDKF010604694.1:0-12838 GCA_026770625.1 Nicotiana glauca
GATTTCATTATTGGGTATATCGTATTGACAAGTAAGATTACAATTGAATTTTATTAAAGCAATACAATCTAATAGAATCAAACAAATCCGATCATAATTTAATTTAATTAATATTTTTTAATATTGACCGCGCATCGCGCGGGTGCGAGTACTAGTTACTATGAATGCCTAAGTTGTTGATTTTCTGTGCTGAGAAATGATTAAGATTATTCTCGTGGAAATTATGTATGACTGAGTATTGGTGTTAGTTGAGGTAGTTAGAGGTTGGAACAAGTTTGGTTATAGCTTATTTTCCCTTGCCGGGATGTATTTACTTATACTGTCGATTCCCTTGCTGGGATAGTGCTGTTTGTTACTGATCCTTTGTCGGGACTCTATTTGTGATTTGGTATTGAACTGTATAATTGGATCGAGTTGAACGCTGCAATAAAGATATAATTGGATCGGGTTGCACGCCGCAACAATGATATAATTGGGTCGGGTTGCACGCCGCAACGCAATATAATTGGATCGGGTTGCACGCCGCAACAATATTATAATTAGACCGGGTTGCATGCCGCAACAATGATAAATGATATGGATCGAGTTGTACGCCGCAACAGTGTTATTATGTTTTGGATCGGGTTGCGCGCCGCAACAATAGATTAAGCGAAGTGTTTATAGGTTGGTTGCGAGTTCCTTATTGTTTTGCTGTAAATTCTAAGTTGTCCTTATGCCTTTCTCTTAATTTACCGTTGGTATTGATATTTCCCTGCAACATGTACCCCCCTCCCATTCTTACCTGGTTATTCCTATTTTATTTTTCTGCTGCACATATTATATAACTGCACATGTTTAATTGGTAGTCTATTCCTAACCTCATCACTGCTTCGCGAGGGTTAGGCCAGTCACTTACCAGCACATGGGGTCGGTTGTGCTGATACTACACTCTGCACTATATGCAGATCCCGGAGCGGCAACTTTTGGACTGTAGCTTTGGGTGGCTACATTTAGTCTAGCTAGAGATCCCGAGGTAGTCCTGCAGGCGTTCGTAAGCCCGGCGTTCTCTTCTATCTTTATATGTACTCTATTTTTATTTACTTTTGAGACAGATTGTACTTTTCTTTCCAGACATTTGTATGTAGTATTCGCAGATAGTCCGTGATATTTTGACACTGAATTTCGGGTAGAGATGTAAGTTGGCATTGTCGTACTGGTTCTGGTTAAGCTATTAGATTAAGTCTTCCACATGTATTTACTTATCATTAATATTTCACCGTTGATCGCATGTTAACTTAAATTGTTAAAAAGGGGTAAATAAAAGAGTTAGTGACTCTTCAATACGCGGCTTGCCTAGCTTTCACGAGTAGGCGCCATCACGACTCCCGATGGTGGGAAATTCGGGTTGTGACAAGTTGGTATCAGAGCTCTAGGTTACATAGGTCTCATAATTCACGGACAAGCTTTTTAGTGTTTGAGGGATCGATACGGAGACATCTGTATTTATCCACCAGAGACTACAGAGTTAGGAAAAACTTCACATTTATTCTTTCTTGTCGTGCAGTTTGGTTTCTCAATGCTAATTGAATTTCTACTCTGTTCTTCCGCAGATGGCGAGAATATGCGCTTCCTCATCCACCGATCAGTAGTCTGAGCCCCCAGTAGTAGCTCCCACGAGGGGCAAAGGGCGAGGCCGAGGCCGTGCTAGAGGCCGAGGTAGGGGCAGAGCTCAGCCCAGAGCAGCAACACCAGCGGCGGAGCCTCAGGTTGACTTCGATGATGAGGTTCTGACCTAGACAGTTCCAGTGGGCCCAGCTCAGATCCCAGAGGGGTTTATTGCTACCCCAGTACTCCAGGATGCTCTAGTCTGTCCAGTGGGCCTTATGGAGAGTGTCACCCGTGCAGGCTTGCTTCCTGTAGCACCAACCATCTCTCAGGCTGGAGGAGGAGCCCAGATTCCTGCTACTCGCACTCCGGAGCAGATGGCTCCCCAGTTTCAGACTCTAGCAGCTCAGCCAGTTGGAGCAGTTTGGCCGAGTGTGGTAGCCCAGATCTATGGTGGAGCAGCTATGTCTGCCGATGCTTTGTGGAGATTGGACAGGTTCACTAAGCTCTTCACTACTACTTTCAGTGGCGCATCTTCTGAGGATCCCCAGGATTATTTAGACAGCTGTTATGATGTTCTCAAGAACATGGGGGTAGTGGAGACTAATGAGGTCAATTTTGCTACTTTTTGCTTGTCTAGATCTGCCAAGACTTGGTGGAGAGATTATTGCTTGGCGAGACTAGCCGGATCACCAGCTTTGACTTGGGAGCAGTTTACTCAACTATTTATTGAGAAGTTTCTTCCCATCACTCAGAAAGAGGCCTATCAGAGGCAGTTTGAGTGTCTCCAGCAGGGTTCTATGACCGTTATTCAGTATGAGACCAGATTCATCGACTTGGCTCGTCATGCTCTTATCATACTTCCTACCGAGAAAGGGAGGGTAAGGAGGTTCATTGAGGGACTTATCCAACCTATTCGACTTAAGATGGCTAGGGAGACAGGGAGTGAGATTTCTTTCCAGGAGGTGGCCAATGTGGCCAGGAGAGTGGAGATGGTTCTGTTGTAGGGAGGTGGTGGGTCAGACAAGAGGCCTCATCATTCAGGAAGATTCAGCGGTGCCTCGTGTAGAGGCAGGGGTTCATATGTTAGAGGCCATCCTCCTAGTCCCTTTCAGTCAGCACTTCAAGTTTCTCACAACGCTTCAGGTGGTCGTGGTTCTCATATGCAGTAGTCTAATCAGCAGCCCTACAGTGCACCACCGCTCCAGAGTTTTCAGGGTGGTCATTCAGGTCACCAGGGTGAGTCTTAGATTTCCTCAGCCGCAACATTTAGGGAGATGCTTTGAGTGTGGTGAGTATGGTCATATCCGGAGGGCTTGTCCGAGATTGGTGGGTACTTAGTCGCAGCAACAAGGTTCCCGTGCTATGGTTCAGGCACTAGGTGTAATACCGCCTGCTCCGCCAGCTAGGGGTGGGGGCAGAGGTGTAGGTAGAGGTGTTAGAGGTGGAGTTCAGACCGCTAGATGTGGAGGTCAGCGAACTGCAGGCCATTCTGGAGATGTAGTCCAAAGTGGTGGGGCCCAACCTCGATGTTATGCTCTTCCAGCCAGGCCTAAGGCTGAGGCTTCCGATGCAATTATCACAGGTACCGCTCTGGTATGTGCTAGAGATGCTTCAGTTTTATTCGATCCAGGGTCTACACACTCCTATGTGTCCTCTTATTTTGCACCGTATCTGGTCATGCCTAGTGATTCCTTGAGTTCCCCTGTATATGTGTCTACACCGGTGGGTGATTTTATTATGGTAGATCAAGTCCATCACTCTTTTATAGTTGTGATTGGGATCTTGAGACTCGTGTAGATTTATTACTTTTGAACACGGTTGATTTCAATGTCATATTGGGGATGGACTGGTTATCACCTTCCACGCTATCTTGGACTGTCATGCCAAGACTGTGACCTTAGACTTGCTATTTTTACCTCGTTTAGAGTGGAGAGGGACTCCTAGTCATTCTACCCGTAGCGTTATCTCTTATGTGAAGGTTCAACGTATGGTCGAGAAGGGGTGTTTGGCCTATCAAGCATATGTTCGTGATTCTAGTACCGAGGTTCCTTCTATTGATTCTATGCCTGTTGTTCATGAGATCCCTAAGGTATTTCCTTCAGACCTGCCCGGTATGCCACCCGACAGGGATATTGACTTCTGTATTGATTTGGCTCCGGCAACTCAGCCCATTTCTATCTCGCCATATCGTTTGGCCCCACCTGAGTTGAAAGAGTTTAAGGAGAAGTTACAAGACTTGCTAGAAAAAGGTTTTATCAGGCCTAGTGTTTCACCTTGAGGTGCGCCGGTATTTTTTGTTAAGAAGAAGGATGGGTCGATGAGAATGTGTATTGATTACCGGTAGTTGAACAAGGTTACAATCAAGAATAAGTATCCGTTGCCGAGGATTGATGATTTGTTTGATCAACTTCAGGGTGCCAAGGTATTTTCGAAGATTGACTTGAGATCTGGCTACCATCAGTTGAGGATTAGGGCATCCGATGTCCCTAAGACAGCTTTCCGCACTGGGTACGAGATATGAGTTCTTGGTGATGTCATTCGGGTTAACAAATTCCCCAGCAACTTTTATGGATTTGATGAACCGAGTGTTCAAGCCTTACTTGGATTCGTTCGTGATAGTCTTCATTGATGATATTTTGATCTACTCCCACCCGGGAAGAGCATGAGCAACATCTTAGAGTGGTTCTTTAGACTCTGAGGGATAGTCAGTTGTATGCTATGTTTTCGAAGTGTGAGTTCTGGTTGAGTTCAGTTGCATTCCTGGGTCATCTTGTATCATTAGAGGGTATACAGGTTGATTCGAAGAAGATTGAGGTAGTGAAGAACTGGCCTAGACCAACATCAGTTGTCACACCTCCCTTTTCCTACCCCTGCAAGGGTATAAAGAAGTTTTTTCCTATTAAAGGACAATCGAAACGGGATTCATTTATTAAGAGATTCAGAGTCACCACTTGGGAGATTTATGGTGTCCCAAGTCACCGATTGAATCCCGAATTGAGGAAAAGAATGGCTCTTCTTAATAGTCCGTGAACCAGAAATTCGGTTAAGGAATTCTGTTAACCCGGGAGAAGGTGTTAGGCATTCCCGATTTCCGTAGTTCTAGCACAGTCGCTCAACTGTTATATTCTGCTTAATTATCTAATTTTAATAAATTTTGAACCTATGTGCCAATTTTAACTTTTAACCGCTTTTATTAAATTTTAAAAGAAAATTGAACGTCGTTTAAAACATGTCTTTGGATGCGCCACATGAAATGCACCCGCAATCCTAAACATATTTTATTCAACGTTTTAAGATTTGATTTGGGTCACATGAAATGCACACCCGAGTTTAGGAAGGTATTATTATTAAAAATACACACCTAAAGCAACTACGCGTTTTAACTTTGCGAGGGTCATGGAAATTTGCTAAATGGCACACCTCGAGTTCTAAGTATTTTTAAAGAGAAATAATTAAAGAGGGCCGCACATTTGTCATTTATATGGCATAGCGCACCTCCATTTATTCTAACTTGATCTAAGGCGCCTTATTGAAAACTTAATGTCTATTTCCCAAGAGTCCAAAGCCTACTATATTTCAACTGTTGATGGATCAGTTACCGTTTCAATCCTGGGCCTAAAAGGAGCCCAGTCCTCATGAGATACGTGCAAAATAAGGGCCTCCATAATCGCTGAAGGAGGCCAGGCCAAGCTGACATTAATTTGGACTCTAAGCCAGCCCAATTCGAGAAAGAAGTCAGGGAATCACGCCCAAACATTTGCATAGGGGAAATGTTTAATCTAAAGATAGATGCATTCACAACTGATTTTTTTTAAATTTTGCAGATTTCTTAACTTGAATCAAATGATCACAATACTAAAACTGCAGAAATTAAACATTAACGCATGGATCATGAGTTAACTGAGGACCATTTTAAGCATCTACTAGTCACAGAATATATATTCATACAAACAAACATATTAATCCTATATTCATTTTTCATGCTCTCACAATATTCCAAATTTTGAATTTAAGCTAACATTTAAAACATGATAATAGAACCCCTGAAGACACTTAACAAGAATCAATACCATTATAGATCAAACTACTGATGATTTCCATGCTTCATGAACAACATAGCTTAATTATTATAGCCTAACCAAACTGCTACATAAATATCAAGCTTACACATACTAGATAGTAGTAGAACCTAACAATTCCCAAATCGTTTTAACATTCAGATAACATAGATTTCAAAGTTGACCTATAACACTAAAGCTGAACAACCAACAAGATCCAAATATATCACAGTCTCCACAGTCCACGATTAATTACAACATGAGAGTTTGATTACCTACATGGAATTTAATAGTATGAGTAAATAAAAGGATATGAACATCAGGCAAGGAAACAAAGAGCTAAAGCATAAAAGTGCCTCCGTTTCATCCTTAAATCAAGCTTTACATCATCACAGGTTTAGAACTTGTACTTGGAGGAAGAATGAATAAATCAAAGAAGAAATTGAAGGTCATTGGATTCAGCCAAACAACATGAGAACCAAGCCTCAGATTCAACACTAGTTATACCAATTCAACCCAGAAAATAATTTCAGTCCAAGCAATGAACCAGAAAACCTCAAACCAGACTCGACCTCAAGTCATTTCAACCCAAACGAAGCACAAATTGTTTCAACAATTGAAGACCTTACTACTTGAAGCAGAACAACCCAGTAGAACAGTGTTCTTACTAATTCTTAGCCATTTCCAATTTTTCGAAGTTTTTTTTCTTAGAAATCTATGAAACAGTAAAATTATATGGAGCCTGTGTATTCCCTAGATTTTCAGCTCTCTAATATCTGCCTTGAAAGGAAAGAAATGATGCATTTATAAAAGTAGGGCAGCTTTAAGAATCAAATTTTGCAATTCAGCCCTCTTTTCAATTTCTGTTTTTAGCTTAGAATGTCCCTCACTTATTGGCGTGTTACTCAAGTTTGATAACGACAACTCTGAAATTTCCCTAAGGCCCCTCACTAGAAACTTCCAAATTAGTTACACTAAGATTCCCTAAGTACATTCCCCACATTACCCTTGAACCCCTAACTATTTACCCTAAGAGCCAATCCGGGTCAACTGACCCAAACTAACAAGCCCAAGATAAATCCCCTACCAAGGCTAATCCCCCTTTGATTCAATTTCAAATTAGCAGGCAAACAAACCACAGAACAAGCCAATCCTTATGGGCTCAACCGGATTTTCTAACCACTTGACCCCTGCGGCCCAAGAGTGGACTAAAAACAAATATGCTAAACAAATTAAACCAAAACTGATTTTAAAACCAAACAAACTTAAAACAATTTCTAAAAGGGATTCATGCAGAGACTGATTAAACGTAGAAAAGAAACTGAAGGAGGACGACTAAAATCATGCAATCAAGAAAACAAAATAGAAATACCTAAACTCTGGCCACGTTGAAATTCTCCTCCACCTCTGGATTTTGACCACAAGGGGTCTCAACCATGTGTTTTTTAGATAAAAACACATGGTCAAGGTCCACTGTAGTCTCAATCGTCAATGACCTCCAATTTTTAGGGTTAGACAGTTCTAGGTATTATTTTCAACTTGAGATTCGACGAGCTCGGGGGATGTTCGAAAGAAACTGGTCCGAGATTCAGAAAGAGGAGAGTAAGGGGGTCACGAGGTGTTGTTTTGGTGGTGAACGGAGGTGGCACCGCCGACGAAGGCGATTGGAATTTGGGGCGGCGTCTCTAAGGTTAGACGAAGAAGATAGAGAGAGTGGGGGTTTTGAAGGGGGTGGTGGACTTTTCGCACAGTTATATACTTGTAGGACCCCAGTTCTTGGCCGTTAGATTACATGGGATCAACGACTCAAATTGAAGGTCTGGGAAATAGCGTCGTTTGGTTAGCTGGGTGAGACCGGACCGGGTTGGGGATTTATTGGGTATTAAATTGGGCTTTGAGAATAATTAAAGGACTTGGCCCAAAATCTAAACTCTTATTTCTTTTTATACTTTCAAATCAATTTATCCCAAAATTCCTTTTTCTTCTTTTTTTCAAAACTTAATTAAAATGAAAATTAATTCCTAGAACTTAATTACCTAAAAAACTAATTAAACCTAAAAAGATAATTAATAAAATTAATTAAAAACAAATTAACGAGAAAACTACTCAAAATCAAAGCTAAAATTAAAAGTGCAAACTAAATTGTATATGTATTTTTTTTTTGATTTTTCCATTTTATAACACAACTAATTTTCTACTTAACCCTAAAATATAAAATTAAACCATGCACAGATAAATGCAAACAATTAACGAAAAATGCCACATAATTCCACCAAATTGCAGACACTGAAAGAAGTTATTTTTGTTTTGAATTTCTGGGAATAATTCATATAGGGAAAAAATTACGTGCTCACAGCTGCCCCTCTTTGCTCGGAAACACGAAGAGTTTTCGTGCAAAGATAAGTGAGCGGATACGAGCAATTTTTGCCCGTTTGAATACTCCATGGGAAGCATTTTTGAAAGAGTTGACCTCACCCTGCTTCTAAGGCTGCCTACATATCCTTGGCTAAAAAGGAATCAGGTCAGTATAGTTCGGGAATGTCTGGTAGCTGGGACTACCATGAAGCTGTGATTTCACTGTTCCTGCTGCTGCTGCTACTGCTGCTAATGCTTACCGAACCCCTTTATTACACCATGTTAAAATAAAAGAAACTAGACTAGACTATGATCTATGCTTTACAAAATCCTATCTAGATCTTCAAACTTGCTCTTGTGTTTCTTGTTGCCTTGTTGTCTTGTATTCTCTCGGTGACATCCATTTGTTGCCGCCTTGAATTGTAAGCTGAGATGTTTTCCCTTTCTTCAGGTGGATGCCTGACTGCTGAACTTGATATGTATTCCCATGCTCTCCAGGTGGGCTCCTGACTTCAAAACTCCAAGCTATCCAGGCGGGCTCCTGACTTCAAAACTCCATGCTATCCAGGCGGGCTCCTGACTTCAAAATTTGAATTTATTCCCATGCTATCCAGGCGGGCTCCTGACTTCAAAACTTGAATGTATTCCCATACTATCCAGGCATGCTCCTGACTTCAACAAAACAGATAAAACAAAGAAAATTTTCTGCCCTAGTTTGGGTATATGGGCACATATGTAATTGTGAAACGAGTCGTTATCAACTATCAATAGGAACTTGAAAGCTAAAACTTGAATTGTACTCCTTTATTTTCCAGACGGGCTCCTGACTGCTGACTTGAAATGTATTCCCTGCTTTCCAGGCAGGCTCCTGACTTCAACTTGAAATGTATTCCCTGCTTTCCAGGCAGGCTCCTGACTTCAACTTGAAATGTATTCCCTGCTCTCCAGGTGGGCTCCTGACTTCAAAATAGACAAACAAAGAATTTTAAAGCTAAAACTTGAATTGTACTCCCTTGTTCTCCAGGCGGGCTCCTGACTGCTGCGCTTGAATGTATTCCCTGCTCTCCAGGCGGGCTCCTGACTTCAATTTGAAATATATTCCCTGCTCTCCACGTGCGCTTCTGACTTCAACTTGAATGTATTCCCTACTCTCCAGGCGGGCTCCTGACTTCAAAATACACAAAACAAAGAATTTGAAAACTAAAACTTAAATTGTACTCCATTGTTCTCCAGGCGGGCTCCTGAATTCAATTTGAAATATATTCCTTGCTCTCCAGGCGGGCCCCTGACTTCAACTTGAAAGTATTCCCTGCTCTCCAGGCGGGCTCCTGACTTTAAAATAGATAAAACAAAGAATTTGAAAACTAAAACTTAAATTGTACTCCCTTGTTCTCTAGGCGGGCTCCTGACTGCTGAACTGAATGTATTCCCTGCTCTCCATGCGGGCTCCTGACTTCAACTTGAAAGTATTCCCTGCTCTCGAGGCGGGCTCCTGACTTCAAAATAGACAAAACAAAGAATTTGAAAACTAAAACTTAAATTGTACTCCCTTGTTCTCCAGGCGGGCTCCTGACTGCTGAACTGAATGTATTCCCTGTTCTCCAGGCGGGCTCCTGACTTCAACAAAACAGATAAAACAAAGAAAATTTTCTGCCCTAGTTTGGTAGCTTGGCACACGGGTGAGTGTTAAATGAATCATTCTACCAACTATTATTAAGAATTTGAAAGCTAAGTCCTATTATCTAAGGAGGTCCTGATAATTGACAATTATAGATCTAAGCTGTATCTTCTAAAGGTATTACTTCCGCTAAGTCCTGTTATCTAAGAGGGTTTTAATCAACATCCTATTATCCAGGAAGGTGCTGAAAACTCCTAATTGAATCCTATCTCAAACATGAAAACATTGAAACCAACTTATATTCCTTTAGGATACATTTATGCTAAATTATGCCACTCATAATTGTTTTGAATTTTAACTAAGCTACAATTTCCAAGAGGGTCCTGAGAGTTTACGATCAAACATGATTAGTGCTTGCTCTTCCCTTACAGAGAGTTCCTCCGGAAGAAACGAATTTTCTGCCCCTACTTCACTCAAAGAAAATTTTGTCAGTTAAAATGGTGGTTAGCTGATGGCATTCTTGCTGAAGATCTTTCCGCTGCATTGTTTTGTTTGACTGGCTTCCTCGAACTGGCCCTGAACTGCTTAACCTTATGACTGACTTTCAAACCCCGTGACCTTTGATGACCCGAGTGTTCTATACCCATACTGTTGTTTCACACCTCTGACCCCTTTATCTGAACCTTTTCATCTCCCATGACATTACCAAATCATTCCACCGATGAAACTTTCAGTGATTCCCTATATCCCACTTTACATCATGCTGTCTTTGGTATGCTCTGACCATACTGTGCTTTACAATTTTGGAAGTTGGTAGTGAGCTTTGAAATCCTTTCTCATTTGCTTAGAACAAGACTGACATTGAAACATATTAGAAAAATAAGACCCAAAAGAAAATGAAATGTAATGACTTTGCGAGTTAAGGATAAGAAGAATCCAAAACTGGCGACTGCTAAAAAGGGAGAAAGAAAGAAACTTATCTGAGTGGAACAGCTGGTACCAATGATAAAGACATACATTTCGGATTAATCGGCCCAATCTGTCCAACCAATCAACTTTCAGTTTTCCCCAGAATTTCCATAACCTGATTACTTTACCCAAACCTTGACCTTGTTCATCCTGCAGTGCCTTGAAAAGGTTTGCCACCAATAGACCTCACTCATTTGTTCATCTCTCAACTCACTTTCGCCTCAAGGTGCCTGTGAAGGTTTTCACCAATAAGACTTTTTCATTTCTCTCAGCTCCCGTCGCCTTACGGTGCATGTGAAGGTTTTCACCAATAAGACTCTCTCATTTCTCTCAGCTCCCGTCGCCTTACGATGCCTGTGAATGTTTTCACCAATAAGACTCTCTCATTTTATTTCTCTTAGCCTCCGTTGCCTTATGGTTCCCGTGAGGGTTTTCACCAATAAGACTCTCTCATTTTGTTAATTTTTCATTTGACCAAAGTGTTGCCCCAGATATGAATTACCTCCACCTGCTTGACTTGGCATTTCTCGAAAACTGATAGAAGGTCTTTCTTTGGACCGTAACGTGGGATTTTGGACAGGGTTAGAAAGAAAGGGTATAAAAGGCTCAAAACCATTCAAATGGGTTAAAATTACAACTTTCGGAATCATATTCCTCACAACAACCACAATTCTGCCCCAGTTTCTTGCTTGGGGACTTTTGAATTTTTGTTTTGATAGGACCGAACCGTGAGGCTGCGCCTTAAAAGGAATCAGGTCGAATGTAGTTCATGTCATAGAAATTGTTTTGTTGCGATGATTTTTTTCTTTCTTTTTTTTAATTTTCTTTTCTTCTTTTCTTTTTCTTTCTTTTCCGTTCTTTTTTTTTTCATTTGCTTATCCTCCGCACTTGCGTTTCTGAATTATGCCATTGATTCCGAAAGAGGGGTATGAAGAAAATAAATAAGGCTCAAAAGTGGTAACAAGAGATAAAGAGTTTAGACAGAAGAACAAAACGCCTTCGTCATTTCAATCTTCAAAATATGCCAAATACAAACAAGTATAATCAAATAAAGAAATCATACATAGTATCTCTTGACTGCATCAGAATTGATAGCCATTTCTACACATTTTTCTTCTATATCTGTCAAATATAATGCACCATTGGACAACACTCTAGTTACCACGAATGGCCCCTGCCAGATTGGGGCGAACTTTTCTTTTGCTTCAGCCTGATGAGGCAAGATGCGTCTCAATACTATCTGACCCACTCCGAACTTCCGTGGATGCACCTTTTTGTTGTATGCTCTCACCATTCTCTGTTGGTACAATTGCCCATGACACACTGCTGCCAATCTTTTTTCATCAATCAGACTTAATTGTTCCAGGCAGGTCTTGACCCATTCAACATCATCAATTTTAGCCTCAGCGATAATTCGAAGGGATGGGATTTCAATTTCTACGGGTATTACTGCCTCAGTGCCATACACCATAAAATAAGGAGTTGCCCCTACTGAAGTACGAACAGTAGTGCAAAGGTAACTTCTCATGCCATTGTCTGGACCCTTCCACCATTTTCCGAAGTATCTTCTTTATATTCTTGTTAGCTACCTCGACTGCTCCATTCGCCTTAGGGAGATATGGGGTGGAATTGCGATGTGTAATCTTAAACTGCTGACATGTTTTTGTCATCAGATGACTGTTGAGATTAGCCCCATTGTCCGTGATGATTACCTTCGGGATCCCAAACCGATAGATGATATTTGAATGCACAAAATCGACCACTACTCTCTTGGTCACTGACTTGAAAGTTTTAGCTTTAACCCACTTGGTGAAATAATCAATGGCTACCAGAATACACCTGTGTCCATTTGATGCTGCTGGCTCGATTGGCCCAATGACATCCATGCCCCAAGCGACAAAGGGCCATGGTGTCGACATTGTATGCAATTCAGATGGTAGAGAATGAATCAAATCTCCGTGCACCTGACACTGATGACACTTGCATGCAAAACTGATACAATCTTGCTCAATTGTGAGCCAATAATAACCTACGCGGAGAATTTTCAGCACCAGAACGTACCCGCTCATATGCGGTCCACAAACTCCGAAATGTACTTCAGTCATGATAGCTGTGGCCTGTCTAGCATCTATGCATCTTAGAAATCCAAGATCTTGCCTTCTTTTATACAACACCCCTTGTGAGCACGTGATTTTTACCCCAAGTAAAGAATTCCAAAAAATTAAAATAAATAAAAGGGAATTAATTAGGA
>MU758291.1:10743-21975 GCA_026770625.1 Nicotiana glauca
TTTCAATTTATGTGAACCTATTTCCTTTTTAGTCCGTGCCAAAAAGAATGACCCCTTTCCTTATTTGGAAACAATTTACCTTTATGCAATGATTTATAGCCACACAAAATAAAGGTGCCTCATTTTACACCACAAGATCAAAAGTCTTCTCTTTTTTCTTAAACTCCGTGTCCAGTCAAATGGGTTCACATAAATTGAAACGGTGGAAGTACTAATTAAGAATAAAGATTAGATAATATCCTAGATCTCAATAACTTGATACTTCCTAAGCTTGAGCAAAGAACAATTTGAGAATATGGCTCAAGCATGTATGGCTAGCCAGGTTACTGTTACCTTTTTTTAAATATAATCAATCACTAATTAAATGAGGTGTCCGACAGCAGCAAAGACAAAACCTTGATTATAATTGAAACAGGTTCCAATTTTATATTTTTGTTCATTTTGGAATAGCGGCATCCTTCATCCTTGACTTAAGATCTAGAGTTCGATTATGTTATTTTAGGATGCACCAAAACAAAAAAGAGGGAGTAAATTATATCATACTAGACTTTCACTAGTTAAAGAACCTAGTTCTTTAACCTATCTAAACAAATACAAACTGTAAAGTAAAGTACTGAAAATAAGCGTCAAAACGATTTACGTGAAAAAACTCCTTGCTCAAGAGAGTAAAAATCAAGACCTACCCTTGTAAGATTTGACTCAAAACTTCATTAATTTTCAGGTTATAACTTAATAACTTAGTAACTATAAACTCTAGACCCAACCCTTACGATCAACTCAATTGTAACTTCCCTTTTAAGACTATAAACTATAGTCTCAAAAGGTAAACAAAAAATTCAGAATTATTTACCTACAACACTTCCAGAAAGCAAAATAGGTTACGATTAAAGATTAACAACTCAAGAATTAAACATCTTCACCATTTAGATCAAGTTCTTTCGTTGAACAATTTAAATCTTTTAAAGCATTTTCTTGCAATGATTTCTATTTGCCAAGAATAATTTTTGTATATGCGTGAAATATCAACACTAGCAATGGAGCACGTGCTTTACATAGGAGTAAGTAGCCCGAAAACCCTAAAATAATTCGGTTAAAGAAAACAATCCTATTAGGACTTGGTCCTTAAACATCTCCAACTTATACGTCTATTTTTCTTCTAGCAAGTGTAATGAATAATGATGCTTTGTTGCACACATATTTTTTCAACCAATAACACACTTGCAACCCTAGTAACAAAACCCGCACGGATTCCTGCTTGCATTAGGAATCATATTCAGCTTTTAATTAATGTATTTTAGGAACCTGATTCTTTTGTGTTTACCCTTAAAATTGGATAACAATTAAACTTATAATGTGGTTTTAAGGGTACGTGATTTCACCTAATACCAATTGATAAATGCAAAGAGTAATAATAGAAATTAACAATAATATAGGATAAACCAGTGTTTGAACAAGATTTAGCCCTCAAGCTTGAATACCCTCAAGCTAGTTGTGCAAGAACAACTAAAATGTAACAAGCTGATGAACAAGGGAGTGTGAATTAAATAGAGAATATTGTATTGCTTGATCTACGTGAACGTAAGGTGATTACAAAATGATTAGAACCCTCTTTATATAGTAGAGAAATCCTATCTATGGTACAATTCTAATTACGGAAGTAAATCTCATGATTAGCATAAATAATCGCCCTTGATTTGATTTGTTCCGGAATTTCCGCCGTGATCTTCGACCGCTTACGGATATCTCGCTTTTCCGTTATTGAGCTTTTCTCAAAGTATGTTATATTTGGTCTTGATCACTGCTAGCCCCGATCTCGACAGACACCTCGATTCTTGAACTTGATACCTTGTCTTCGTGCTCTGGTCCGATCCATTACGAGGCTAACCCTCGATAAAATTCCCTGATCTCGATCAAATAGTAAAATCGTGTAGGCTCGATTTTAACCGTATACAGATAGTCCCCTCATTTCTTGAAACGTAATGCAAAGAAATGAATTGAGCCCTCGATCTATCATGACATCATCATCATGACATAAGAGATAGAAGTGACCAAAATGTCCCGTCAGCGCAGTTCCCCGCGTCATTGATGCTTGTCAATTGATGGTCGGCCACTAGTGATCTAAAACTGTCACCGTGAAATTTATAAATGGATATTCTTCTCACTTTCTCAAACTTTGCTTTGAGTGTTTCTTGTGCTAATCTTCAATATCCTTTTGCGTTTTTTAAGTTTATCTGCAAATCTTCAAGCTCTTCATCTGCAAATCTTCCGAGTTCGATTACTGAACTTCTTTTAAAGACCAAACATCCATGTTTTCCCTTGTTTAGAAGGATAGAAATGCCAAAACATCCAAAAGTATTCCACAGAAGGAAAAAGCTTCCTCATCTAAGCCGGCGGGCAAACAACCAGCGGCGGAGCCATGCACTGAGGAGTTATTTTCTCCGTCGTGTGTCCTTGACTCCGATTTCAAAGTTAAAAAGACCTCCTCGGTCTTGAGCCGATGTGAACCGATGTCGAGCTATATGTGCACAATCAGCAGTGGCCTTTTAAAACAAGTTAAAAAGGACTGCAACTGGGTAGACAAGCTCATGGTGGTGCCCTCGCCCGAAGAGTCAATCACTATGCATGTGGAGGGTTTTTTGAGCATTTATACCTACCCTTTAACATTCTGTGCTCTAGACCCAATCATTGTGGACTTCTGCAAGAAGTACGAGGTCGCCCTCGGCCAGATTCACCCTTATTTTTTGGAGGATAGTGACATTGCTTTGATTTTTTGTGAGCAAAGTCGAGGGGCTTCCCTTCACCCTAGACCATCTCATTCGTTTATGTAGTCCCCGACTTTATTGAGGTGGGCTAATAAAGCTTCAATATCAGTCTACGAATGCGGTCTTCTTGAGAAATGAAGACATGGACGGGGGCTGGATAGGCTAATTTTTTTGAGTGAAGACCTCGGACCATATCCCGACCGAGAGCATGCCATTTCCAAATAAATAGAATATGGAACGTGAGTACAATCCACCATTTATCTTCCATTTATAGTCTTTTCTTTTTTCATCCTTTCTTATCGGTGTTTACTTGGAGAAGACGCTGCCTAGATGCCAGGTGTGATCCCTTCTCTGGAGAATTGGGTCAGGAAACTGGTGTCAACATCGAAACACGCTGAGTGCACATGGCACGAATTGTCGAAGGGTCGATGGGACGCCCGAAGCCATGGTAAGTTTTCCATGTAACTCGATTACTCTGATCTTTGTTCAATGTTTCCTTTGATTAAATTTCCCTCTTTTCGCAGGCCTTGGAAAAGATGTGCCGATGAGGCCTCCGTCAGATAATGAAGAAAATCTTCCCCAACCGTCTGCTCCGAAGCAGAAGAAAGAGCGGAAAAGGAAGGAGATTTCAAGCTCCACTGATTTGGGCAAGCAGAAGCCCAAAAAGAGGCAAACCCACGTGGGGGATGTTATCTCTTTGTCGACGGAGTCGGTTCAACTCCTAAGAGGGGAGGAAGAAGAAGAAAAGGAGGGAGATACCGGTCTGATGACTTGAGTACGAGCTAATACCGAGAGTCAAAAGTCCACTAGATTGTTCAAAACTAGAGATATTCTACCCCGATCTATCAGGGTCCAAGAGGGGGATTCAGTTGGATTCCCCAATCCGATGGGAGACGAAGATACCCCACCTCGAGGCGAGAAGACATCGAAAATGGCAGTGGAGACCAGTCTTGAGGCTCCTCGAAACAGAGAGAGCACAAGTGACCCATTTGGGGCAATAGAAATCGGAGACTCCCCCTTGCGTCCTTTATTCTCAGAAGAGAAAGTTCGGAAGGCTCGGGCCATGAAGACTCCCCACGTAGAACGCACTCTCGGAGAGGATGATCGTTTCTGTGGTTATTTTGCTGGAGTCGATGCTTCCATTGACTCGAGCAATTTAGAGATACCGAGGAAAGATTCGGGTGGAGCACCGAGTATTTTCAATGAGGCACATCAGGCTCTGGATCGGGTAAGGTTTAATTCACCTTGTTGATATCATACTTGTGTTTTCTGTCTAATTCATTTCCTTCTATCTGTGTAGGCTTTGGTACTTTATTAGGAGGCATTCTTCAAATCTTGGGCGAAACTGAGTCAGTATGAGACCAATATTCAAAGGCTTACCGAGGAGAAGAATGTCCGTGAACTTCTTAGTGGGCGGAAGGAAGAGGAAATCAAAAGCCTTCGAGATGAGCTAGTTGTGGCCCAGAAAGAACAAAGTGAACTGACCGAGCATGTAAATAAAGTATTAGACTCTTGCGACCTCGATTCGGGAGTGAAAAATAATGATTAGATCTCACAGGTCCAGCGGCTGCACGGAATGATCGTGCAACTCCAAGGAAAGGTAGATGAGGTGAAGGTAGAGACTGCAACGTGGAAGCAAAAGATGGATCGCGTTGCCTCAGAGAAAGAGGCTGCTCGAGCCCAGTTGTCAGCGGTTGAAAGTCAGCTCTAAGACGTGAAAGAGAAAATCTCAGCTCAAGCCAAGAAAATAGAGGAGCTTGAGGCTCGGGTGGCCACCAAACTCGCAACGGTGAAATCCAAGGCTAAAACGGCTAAGGCTGATGTTGAGGCGATCGTGGCCGTCTACCGTTCTGACGCTGAAGCTGCTCAAGCTCGAGCAAAAAAAAGTTTCTAATATTGCTCAGATTCGAGCATACTGGGTCGCCGAGCTTGGCAAGTACAAGTACTTAAGGGAAACTCTCAAGGAGGTCCATACGCGTGGCATCAATCTCACTGTAGATATCAAAATGCAAAATAGCTTGAAGCCGAAGCCAGAGCGTTAGTCTCTTCCGATGATGATGATTCCGGGAGCGTGAGCGGATCCGAGAGAGGAGAAGATCCTAATGTCGAAGCTGCAGCTTCCGGGGAGAATTAATCACTTAGGATTTTTCCTTTTGGATTTTTGTGTAGTACCTTGATCGGTCCTTGTAAATATTTTTATATATAAAAGATCTCTTTGCTTTCTGGCTTGCTTTTATTTCAGTTTCTATTTTGTGAAAATTTGATTGAAGTCTTTGTAATCGAGTGAGGATTTCTCGAACTCGAAAAATAAAATGGCCCTTAGGCTTTAGTTGATGAGGATTTCTCGAACTCAAAAAATAAAATGGCCCTTAGGCTCTCTAATTAGGTCGATTTGGCCTCAAAAGAATGGATTTTCTCCCTTCGGCTTAAAAAGTTAATCATATAAAAATATGTTATGCCTTGGCACGAGGTAAATCTGTACCCATAAGGATATTCGAGGGTTAGTGTTATCGAAACCTTTTACTTTGTTATGCCTTAGCATAAGCTTGTTCGAGAGTTCGAACAATTTGGTACCCCTTAAGGTTTTCGTGGCTTGATGTTATCGAAATCCTTTGTAATTTTGTCGAGGGTAGCCTTTTTAACCGGGTTTGTGAAAATATTAGAAGGCCTGTTTTATTACGGAATTCGGACGTCTCCGAGCCGTGTTAGTTTGGCTGTAGCCTTTAACTTGAGATTTGCCGCTTGGGCTTGTTTCTCAATTATAGTTCGAACTTGTTCGAAGTGTTAGTCCCTGAGTAGGGTGGCTGTGGCCTATAAAAATGAGGGTTTCCTTTTTAAGGTCTTATGATCTCAAGATTTTAGTAGTTCGATTACATCAATTTTTTGGACGGCAGTCCTCAAGTGCGGGGTAAGTTGTTCAAACTTCAGTTGTGATTAGCCCTTAAGCCTGTTCCCACAACAGACCAAAAGTAAGAAATTGTAAAGTAAAATCTTCTCTAAGGCATGATATATCTGGCAAGGAAAAATAATTCTCTCAATAGATTATACATGCGTACATTTTTGTCTTTAGGGCTCGAGTAATCTACATGGGCATGGTTTGTTTGACCGTTTGTCCCTTACAAAGTTTTATTTATAGAGACCCCGTTGACACGAATTACGTTCCTTGTAACAAAGTTAACATCCGAGGGTGATGCCCCCCAGTATTTGAGGTTGATTGTAAAGAAGCCTCGAATACTATTAAATCACCTCAAGGTAGCACAGATAATGGTTGCCTCGTTAAAAACCTCGCCGGAAAAATCCATTTGGGACAAAACCCGATCAAAGAGAAAAAGAGTGAAACACGTGTTTTCAAACCTTAGAATTTTTGTGCTGAAGAATTCCTCGTGCCTACGATCGAACAACTTCAATTGGTTAGTATAAAATATAAATGAAAATGGAGAAGGTAGTACCTTAGCAGTAATATATTTTGAAGAGCGATATTTTCTAGTTGTTTGGTAATTGCTCGCTGTCCATTGTGCCAAGTTTGTAGGATTCTTTTCCGATGATATCGAGGACCTGGTATGGTCTTTCCCAATTCGGGCCAAGTTTTTCTTCTTTTGGGTCTCGAGTATTGAGGGTGACCTTTCTAAAAACTAAGTCCTCGGTTTTAAAGTGTCGAAGATTGGCTCTTAGATTGTAATACCTTTCGATCCATTATTTCTGTGTGGCCATTCGAACGAAGGCGTCTTCTCGTCTTTCATATAGAAATTTGAGGCTCATATTTATAGCCTCGTGATTCGACTCTTCCGTGGCATACCAAAACCTGAAGCTAGGTTCCCCAATTTCAACTGGAATCTGAGCTTTGGCACCATAGACTAAAGAGAACGGTGTTTCCCCTGTACTGGATTTCGACGTTGTTCGATATGCCCAAGGACCTCGGGAAATATTTCTCTCCATTTTCCTTTGTCTTTCAATCTTTTCTTCAGATTTTTTATGACGATCTTGTTCGTCGATTCGGCCTGTCCGTTCCAACTGGGATGATACGGCGTTGACATGATCCTTTTTATTTTATGATCTTCAAAATTTTTTGTCAATTTGTAGCCGACAAATTATTTTCCATTATCGCATACGATCTCAACAGGCATTCCGAATTGGCATATAATGTGGTCCTAGATAAAGTCTATGACTTCTTTTCTCTGACTTTCTCGAAGGCCTGTTTTTCAACCCACTTAGAAAAATAATCAGTCATAAAGAAAATGAATTTAGGTTTACCTGGGGCCGATGGTAGGGGGTCAGCGATATGCATCCCCCATTTCATGAACGACCATGGGGATAGGACTAAGTGGAGTTTCTCTCCAGGTTGGTGGATCATCGGTGCATACCTTTGACATTTGTTGCATTTTTGAACAAATTCTTTAGTGTCGTTTTCCATATCGGCCCAATAGTATCCTGCTATGATGACTTTGTGAACCAATGAATCGACACCATAATGGTTTTCGCAAGTGCCCTTATGAATTTCTTATAGAATGTAGTCGGTGTCTCCTGGTCCCAAACATTTTGCTAATGGTCCATCGAACATTCTTCTATATAGTGTTCCATCTTCAGCCAAAGTGAACCATGCGACCTTAGTGCGTAGAGTCCTTGATTCTTTAGGATCCAATGAAAGCTTCCCGTTCTTTAGGTATTCATTGTACTTATTCCTCCAATCCCAGGTTAGGCTTGCGGAGTTTATCTCAGCATGTCCTTCTTCAATCACTGACCTTGAAAGTTTCACGATAGTCCCCGAGCTAAGCTCATCATCTTCGATCGATGACCCCCAATTTGCAAGGGCATCGTCCTAGCTATTTTGTTCTCGAGGTACATGTGTATTGTCCATTACTTGAATCAATGTAGAGACACTTGTAATTTGTCTAAGTACCTCTGCATTCAAACTTCCCGAACCTCGAAAGTTTCGTTGACTATATTTACCACAAATTGGGAGTCACATTTGGCCTCGATGACCTCCGTTCCCAAGCTCTTAGATAGTCGATACCTGAAATCATGGCCACATACTCAGCCTCATTGCTAGTCAATTTTGAAGTTTTGATAGACTGTTTAATTGTATTTCCTATGGGTTGAATGCCTAGCCCGGACCCCTTCATGTTCGAAGCTCCATCCGTGAAGAGGGTCCACTTCCCGATGATATACCCAATTTTAATAATAGTTCCTTTCGAACATTGGGTACGAGGGCTGCGTGAATTTAGCCACGAAGTCTGCCAAGATTTGAGGCTTGATAGCCGTTCAGGATCGATACACGATATCGTACCCGCTGATATCGACATCCCATTTGGCCAATCGGCCCGAGAGTTCGGGCTTTTGCAAAATGTTGCGAAGAGGGTAGGTGGTTACAACACAAATTGGGTGACATTAAAAATATGGTTTTAATTTCCTAGAGGCGCTTATTAAAGAAATTGCTAATTTTTCTAAGTGTGGGTACCGGGTCTCGACTTCACCTAAGGTTCGACTAATATAATAAACAGGAAATTGCCTACCTTGTTCTTCTCGAACTAAGGCCCCACTTACCATTGTCTCTGAGTCTGCTAAGTACAAGTAAAGTTGCTCGTCCGCCTTCGGGGTGTGAATAAATGGTAGGGTCAACATGTATCGTTTGGGTTCCTCCAAAGCCTGTTGACATTCCGTGGGCCATGCGAAATTGCTCTTTTTCTTAAGCAGTGAGAAGAACCGGTGGCTCCTATCTGAGGACCTCGAAATAAATCGACCTAGGGCGGCTATGCGTCCTGTTAACCTTTGTACAATCTTGACATTGTCAACAACTGCGATGTCTTTGATTGCTTTGATTTTATTGGGGTTGATTTCGATCCACCGATTTGACACCATAATGCCGACGAACTTGCCTGAGTTGAACCCAAATGCATATTTGTCCTGGTTAAGCTTCATTCTATACTTTCTCAGTATGTCGAAAGTCTCCTGCAAATATTTCAAATGGACCTTTGCTCGCAGGGACTTAACTAGCATATCATCAATATAAAACTCCATTGATTTAACTATTTGCTCTTCGAACATTCGATTTACTATACGTTGATAAGTAGAACCAGCATATTTTAGTCAAACTACATTACATCGTAGCAATAGGTGCTATACTTGGTGATGAACAAAGTCTTTTCCTGATCCTCCGGTTCATCTATTTTTTATTGTACCCGGAGTATGCATCGAGAAAACTAAGGATCTCGTGACATGCCGTGGCATCGAGCATGCGGTCGATATTCGACAAAGGAAAAGAATCTTTAAGGCATGTATTGTTTAAATCTTTATAGTCTAATCACATTCTAAGTTTGTTTCTCTTTTTAGAGACTACAACTACGTTTACTAACCATTCGGGATATTTTACCTCCTGAATGGATCTTATATTGAGAAGTTTTGTTACCTCGTCCTTAATGAATGCATGTTTTAACTCGGACTGAGGTCTTTTTTTTTTCACCGGGCGGAACTTCGTGTCCAATCTCAGTCGATCAGTAGTGATCTCTGGTGGGATCCCTGTCATATCTAGCTAGGACCAATAAAAACAATCCATGTTATTTAAAAGGAATTAAACGAGTTTTTTCCTGAGCTCGGGAGTTAACCCTGTGACCGGGTATACCTTTCAATCGGGCAGATACTCGATCAGTATGATTTATTCAAGATCTTAGATCGTCGACTTCGTAGCATCGGAAGCATCAGGGATTTTGAAGCTTCGGGGTATCAAATAATCAACATCCTCGAAGGTTTCCTGCTCCTCTGATCGGGCCGAGGTCGGTGACTGTGAATGCTATTTGACCTCCTTCGACTCCGATCCCTTTATTGACAACAACGCCGATATTGGTATTACCTCATCAATTGCAAACATTTATTTGGGGGTGGGTTGTTCACCGTACACCGTTTTGATTCCTTCCAGTGTTGGTAATTTCAAGACTTGATGAAGTGTCGATGGTAGTGCTCTCATATTATGAATCCAAGGTCTTCTGAGCATAGCGTTGTATCTCATGTTGCCCTCGATCACGTAAAATTTTGTTTCTTGGATGGCCCCGACCACATTTACTGGCAGAATGATTTCCCTTTTGGTGGTTTAACTTCATGTTGAAGCCATTAAGTAACCGAGTCGTGGGAACGATTTGATTTTGGAGGCTGAGTTACTCTACGACCCTTGATCGAATAATGTTTGCCGAGCTACCTATATCAATCAACACACGTTTAACTTGAGTTTTACTCATAAGTATAGATATTCCAGTACGTCGTTGTAAGGTTGTTCGATCCCTTCTGCGTCCTTGTCGTTGAAAGACAAGGTTTCTTCTGGTAAGTAGTCCTGAGTTCACTTCTCCCTTGTGATTGTCACTTTGGTGTGTTAAAATACTAGTCCTTGAGGAATATCGGACCCACCAACGATCATGTGAATTATGTTATGTGGCTTTTCCTACTCAATCTGCCTATTCGAATCTCTATTTTTGAAGTGGTTCTTGGCCCGATCACTTAAAATTTCTCGAAGGTGACCCTCGTTGGATAGACGTGCTACCTCTTCCCTCAACTGTCTGCAGTCTTCGGTTTTATGACCATGGGTACCATGGTATTTACCCATTTGATTAGGGTTCCACTGAGTTGGATCGGTCTGTAAGGGCCTGGGCCACCTAATATCCTCAATCCGACCAATGGTTGATACAATACTTGACGCATCGATGCTGAAGTTGTATTCTGACAGTCGAGTTTCCTATTTGGGATCAGCATCCCTATCGAAACCACTTTTTCTCATAAGCCCTCGGGAACTCTGTCTTTGATCAATCCTTCAATCATTCCGTATGGGGTTGCGTCCAGGCCCGTTATTCTCCGATCTCCATTGCATGGCTTGTATCTATCTATAGTCATTCGTGGTTCCTGATCGACGTCCCTTTTGTGAACTCCTAATTTTTTATCATATTTAGATTTTTCACTCTACGTATTTTAGCTTTTGTTTTATTATTTTTATAGGATAAAAATATAAATTTTAAAAGGTTAATTATTACTATTAATATTATTATTATTATTTTAAATTATTTTTAAAAAATCCGAAAATATTAAATATTTTTTTTATTTCGGTTGGTTTTAAATAATTGAAAAAGGAAAGAAAGTTGGAATTAAAAAATAAAAGTTAAAAGTGGCTGAAAATTAAAAAAATCAAAAGTAAAAGAAAGTTGAATTTTTAAAAGAAAAGTAAAAGAAAGTGGCCTTTTTCTTTTATTTAAAAAACAAGTGAAAAATTAAAAAAATAAAAGTAATTAAAGTTGTAATTTAAAAAATAAAAGTAAATAAAGGTGGGATTTCTTTTTATAAAAAATAAAATTATTTTGTAAGTGGGATTTCTTTTAATTAAAAAAAGATAGTAAAATAATAAAATATAAAACCAAAATCTAAAAAATTTCGAAAAATTTTGCTATAAATAGAAGAGAAAATTTAGGAAGAAGGGGGTTCAAAAAAGAGGAGAAAA
>MU758297.1:0-18657 GCA_026770625.1 Nicotiana glauca
ACAAGGGAGGACAGTTCAAGTTTTAAAGGAAAGAAGCAATGTTCAAAAGGAATCCATTTCAAGTTTCAGCAGTCAAGCGCCCACCTGGAGAACAAGGGAAGTTTAATTCAAATTTTAGCTTTCAATTTGTATATTTGATAATATGCTGTACCCAGCCACCAGACTGGGGCAGAAAATTTTCTTTGTTTGTCTATGTTTGCATGTAGTCACCCACCTGAAGAACAAGGGATTATCTTTTCAAAATCAGCAAGCAGGCGCCCACCTGAAGAACAAGGGAATACATTCCAAAGTGCAGCAAGCAGGCACCCACCTGAAAACAAGGGGAGTATAATACAACTTTTATCTCTCAAAGTTAACATTCAGTAACATCATGCACCCAGTTATCAACTGGGGCAGAAAATTTTCTTTATTTTGTATACTTGTTGTAAGTAGGCGCCCACCTGAAGAACAAGGAAATACATTTCAAATTCAGCAAGCAGGAGTCCACCTGAAGAACAAGGGAATATCTTTTCAAATGTAGTAAGCAGGCACCCACCTGGAAAAAAAGGGAAGTGCAATTTGAATTTTAGCTTTGGATTTTAATATCTGATAACATGATATGCCTAGTCACCATGCTAGGCCAGAGAATTTTCTTTGTTTGTCTATTTTTGTAAGCAGGCACTCACTTGAAGAACAAGGGAATACTTTCTCAAAGTAATCATAAGCAGGAACCCATCTGAAGAACAAGGGAATACTTTCTCAAAGTAATCATAAGCAGGAGCCCACCTAAAGAACAAGGGAATACTTTTTCAAACAATCGCAAGCAGGAGTCCACCTGAAGAATGGACACATATTTCAAAATACAGTCAAGGCAACAACCAAAATTCCGTTGAAAGAATACAAGATGCAAGATCAAGACAATACAAAAACACAAGATACTAGGCATTAGATAGGATTTTATAAATCATAGAATGTAGCCTAGGATAGCTTCTTTTTATCTTTACATGGTGTAATAAGGGGGTCAGCAAGCAGTAATAGCAGCAATAGCAATGAAATCACAGCTTCTAGTAGTCCCAGCTACCAGACACTCCTAAACTACACTGACCTGATTCCTGTTTAGCCCGGAATATGTAGGCAACCTCTAAAGCAGGGTGCGGTCAAACTTTTCAAAATGCTTCACACGAAATATGAAAATGGGCAAAAATCCCTCATTACCACTCACTTGTCTTTGCACGAAAACTCTTCGTATTTTCGGGCAAAGAGGGGCAGCTGTGAGCACGTGATTTTTGCCCTAAGCAAATTATTCCAAAGGCTCCAAATAAAATGATTTTACAATTTTAGGAATTTTGTTGCATTTTTTGTGCATTTGCATTAGGAATTTAATTTGCATTTTAGTATTAAGAAGGTGTTAATTCATTTTAGAGATTTAAAGAAAAATCACAAAAAATAGTTCACTTAGAATTGACTGGAATAAGCATTAAACTATATTCGAACAACACTTACACCAAATCACCCCTAATTTAAACCATAACTCACCTTAACTACCTCATCCCAAATACCCAAGTCATATTCCCCAAATCCCACCAGAACTTCTCAAATATTAGTTCCAAATTTTCCGGCCAAAAACCTTTATTAAAATTCTTAAGGATTCATTGACAGTAACATCCCAAACAGGTGTTTTCTTTTTGGAAAAATACATGTTCGGTATGTTACGGATCATAGATCCTAAAGAATTCCAACAATTTCGACTCAAAAATGTTAAAGAGAAGTCTGCCGACGACTAAAAACGTCAAGAATAGGCCATAAAAGGCCTCCTGGGTACCGGAGGTTGATCTTTAAAAGAAATAGAAGAAAAAGAAAAGCCAAAAACATGATTATCAGAAAAAATAGCTAAGTATCTTCTTTCTTTCTTTTGATTTCTTCTGTGTATGCATGTGTGTTTCCCATCTCTGATTCTTGATATTCTTTTTAGACCATCTAATTCATCTAAAAATTGATACTGTTTTGAAAAAAAAAGATTGTAAATAATTTTTTCAATGCTATTTCTGTGTTGACCTTTGATATTAATTAGGGTTTAATAAGAATTAAATGTTTGATTAGTTTCTAGAAATTTTAGATTTTTATCATTGATTTCGATTTCTGTTTATGCTTTTTGATTTTACAGTAGATTTAATCGTGTTTGTTTTAGTTTCTGAATTTGTTAATTAGTGATTGATTTCGGATAATTGGTAGTTTATTTAGTCTGATTAATTTATAGTTGTTTGATCTTCATATAAGCAATTAATTGATTCTGATTAGTTTTGGTAATTAGTTTGATTAAATCAGGGTTGATAATATAAAGGGATAATGGGGTAAAGGCAGTAAGGGCAAGGGGTAAATAGGATTTGGGTTCAAGGGTGAATTGGGAATACAAAAATAGTTTAATTGTAATAAAATTTAGGAGGTAGGGGTAATGTGGTCAATAAAAGGGTAATACAGTAATATACCAGTTAGAAGTGGGGGTAAAAGGGTAAAAACAAAGGAATAGAACATTCTAGACAGGGGAAAAAGGGTTAATTCTGTATTCATAAGGGGTTTTAAATCGATTAGCTAACAAATAATAGGGGTTCAATTGAAATAAAAGAGGGACTGATTGATAAAATCTGAAATTTAAACTTCCCTCTCTTTTGTTCTATAAATAGGCCTCATTTGGCCTCTTTGAATAAGTTTTTGGAATCTGAAAATTTTCTTAAGGCAATTCTGCTATTTTAGATCTCTACTCTCAAAATTCATCATTTCTAAAAACTCCAAAAACAATATAAACTTTTAGTAAAATCCAAAAAAAAACTGTTCCATTGATTTTCAAATTAGCAATAGTCGAATTGTTCTGTTTTCTGCTCGAGAACTAGCTGTTCTAAGTCTTTTAAAAGTCAGTAATTCGTGTGGGTCAAATTTGCATTTCTGCTGGTTTTGAAAATCTCATGGGCTGTTGATTTTATTTCTGAGTTCATTTGTTATTGCTGATTACTGTTGCTGCTATCATTGACTCATCCTTCTTCATTTCTGAAAATTCCAGGTACCTGTTTGTAGTCTCCAGATTTTAAAAGTGGTCAAAGCTGAATTCATATTGCGGTTATAATTTTAATAATTTTGTTATGTCTTAGATAAATTTTTATTTCTATAGATTGTTCATTAATCAATTTGTAACAGTGTTAACTGTTAAATAGTAGACTTATCAAATGTATTTCATAAGATTTTGTTTAGCAATTCAGTGGTGCTGATAGTGTAATGTGTAGTTTAAAGTAAAAATTAAAAAGTGGATTAGATTAATAACTGATCATGAGATTAGAGTAGGATACTTAGGTAATTTTGGTTCCGATTTGAATTCAATGAACTGATATCTGTTAGATGTTGAATAAATGTATATTCTTTGCCTTTGACTGAAATTTTAAACAAATATAGGAAAATTTGGAATAATATAGTTAGCCAATGTTTAACAAAATTTTTACATTTTAATTCTAAGGGTTTGATCCTTTGTCTCCTCTACGTGAATCGACTAGTGTGTCCAAACTGGGCTAATCCTAGGCCCAAAAATACTCTGAATTTAAGTAAGAATAAAAAATCCCAAGTACAATGATATAAAAATAAATAAATAATTAGTAGTAGGAAAATTAATCCGTAAAATATAAAATCGGATGTTGAATTTGGTAGCGGGTTCAAGCTAAAAGGTTTCACCCTTTTGTTTGAACTCGGACTTGAATTCAAGATTCAAATTTATATTCATGAATTAGTTGACTATTAGAGACAAATAAATAGAGAATGTTAGATACTTTAGTTTGGCCTTAATAAATAAAAGTGAGACGAGCCTCGACGAATCAAATATACAATTGCGGGGTCCTCATTAATTACTCACTAAAATACTTAGTATTTGGGATAGGCCGTTTAGCGAATTTCACGGCCTTCCCAAAAGATATAACACGTTAGCCGCCTTAGGCGTGATTTTTTAATAATATTACTTTCTTAATACGGGTGTGCATTTCATGCAACCCAAATCCAAATCTGAAAACGTCGAATGAGAATATGTCAAGGATCCGGGTGCATTTCATGTGACGTGATCCAAAACATATCCTTAAACGACGTTCACTTTCTTAAAATAAAATAATTTGACGAAAGCGGTAATTAATTCTAAAAATGCACAAATAGGATAACATGTAAATCCAAATATTTTAGCCAAATATGACAGTTGAGCGACCGTGCTAGAATTACGGAATTCGGGAGTGCCTAACACCTTCTCCCGGGTTAACGGAATTCCTTACCCGGATTTCTGGTTCGTGACTGTTGAACGGAGTCAAACCTTTCCTCGATTCGGTATTTAAACCGGTGACTTGGGACACCATAAATATCTCAAGTGACGACTCTAAACCTTTTAATAAAAACGAATCCCATTTAGATTGTCCTTAAATTGGAAAAACTCCTTTATTACTATATCTCTTCCCGAGGTGTAGTAAAAGCCGAGTAAAGCTAGTCGGAAAAAGAAGGTGTGACACATTCAAGATCCTCAGTAGCATCTGAAGAATTTCCTGTCAATCTATGCCACGAAGAGGTAACATAATGTGGCACCGGAAGAAATGCGATTGTAGTTGCTTCCATTCTCAGTGATGGAAGTGGTTCAAAATTAGCTTAATTCACTCCCCATAAATTCCATCACTACTTGGGAGGACTTAGTCAAGCAATTTGTGAAAAAATTTCATCCACCCAACAAGACTGCTCAACAAATTGATGAGATATTGAGCTTCAGATAGAAACCAACAGAGACATATAAAAGAAACGTGGAAGAGGTTCAAGGGTCTGATGGTTACATGCCCACATCATGGTATTCCGAAGCAAATGTTGGCCAAAGGTTTTACATGGGTTTGGCAGATAGCTTGAAAGCCAATGTATATGCTTTAGTAGGTGGAGCCTTATTGAGGAAAACGTTCAGAGAAAGCAAGATCTTATTTGACAAAATGGAACAAAACTCAGGATGGATGACAAGAAATGCTCTAATCACTCTTGTGGTTCACTTAGTGGCCTTAGACCCAACTAACTCCATAGCTGAAAATATGGTCACTCTAGTGACACAAATGAGCATCCTAAAAAAAAGGTTGATTAATCAGGCCAGAAGCAGCATGTACACATAGTTGATGCAACTAATGGGGGTTTATGTACATCATGCATTAATGAACATATGTCTGCTCGTGGAGTGCTGAAGGTGATAACCAACAATTAAGGAGAACATGAATTATGTGGCCAACTATGGGGGTCAGAGGCAAGCTGGTCAGAATTGGGGTCAATAGAATCAACAATATAGACCAACTCAGCAGCAGTACAACAACAACAATAATCTTGGGGCTATGCGACCATAGGTTCAAGTGGTGCCTTACCAAAGGCAACAAGGTTACAACCACCAAAATCAGCAACAGACTTATTAACAACCTAAAAAACAACAGACTATGAGACACAAAGATGGGTTTTCTAAACTTGAGGGAATGATGCAACAAGTGATTAGGTCGACTGGAAAACTAACTGACAGAGTAGACTCACATGAATCGGCAATAAAGATTATTGAGATCCAATTAGGAAAAATGTCTATGACTTTAAATAATCATCCACATGGGACGTTAACTGCAAACACACAAATCAATCCAAAATAGCAAGGCTCGAGGTAGCTTATGGCAGTGAGTCCCCGAAATAGTAGAGACCTAGATCTAGAGCAAGAAATTGCTCGCAAAAGTAGACTGACTGAGACGCTGATGCAAGTACCCATTGAAATAGATGATTCAGTAAGGTTAACTAAAGTGACGGTACAACATGTGCAAGAGAATGCCAGCAAAGAATAAAAGGTTGTGAAAGAGACTGAAGTTGCACCGGAACCGATAGTAGAAGCAGTGCCTAAACAAGAAGTGACCTCCAACACTATTCCCATAGAGATTGGCCTAGTATCAGAAAGATAAGCAGTACAAGAAATTTTTGGAGATGTTGAAGAAAATTCAGGTAAACGTTCCATTGATAGATATTTTAAAGGAGCCGTCTGGTTACGCAAAAATTATGAAGGACTTGATGTACCGCAAGTTCGACTTTCAAAATTTGGCCATGGTTACGCTGACTCAGACCTGCAGTACTGTTATGATGAAACCTATAGCTGAGAAGCTGTCTGACCAAGGGAGTTTCACAATCTCTTGAACAATAGGCAACTATGCATTTTCTAATACTGTGTGATCTGGGAGCAGGCATAAACCTTATTATCCTAGCTATCTACAAAAGTCTAGGCATTGGGAGAGCTAGACCCACATCCATGTTACTTCAGCTAGCTAACCGAACAGTGAAGAGGCCCTCTAGTATTCTTGATGATGTATTAGTACAGGTTGGAAAGTTTGTGTTCCCAACAAATGTTTTCATTCTTGACTGTCGGGTTGATGAGGAAATTCCCATAATTTTGGGAAGACCATTGTTGGCCATTGGGAGATCTTTAATTCATTATGAAACTAGAGAACTCAAGATGATATTAAATGATGAAGAGATAACATTCAACATGTAGAAATCTATGCAGCGACCAAGTGAATTTGCTAATTACTCTCTAATAGATGTCGTGGATGTAGTTTTGGAGGAGGAAGATGAGGCATTGAATACTAAATACGCTATAGCAACCTGTCTCATGAACTTAGATGAAGCCAATGGAGAAGACTTGGCATAGTAGGTACTTGCTCTTGAAGACCAGGATTTTTTGATAAGGGAGCTCGAATTTGAGCCTTTGCACTTAGAGCAAAGAAAAACTCCTCAAACTAAGCCATCAGTAGAAGAGCCACCAAAGTTGGAACAGAAGCCACTGCCATCTCATCTCAAGTATGCCTTCTTAGGACCTAACTCAACTTTACCTATTATTATCTCATCGAGTTTCTTAGATATGTGGCCAAACAGGTTTTGTAGGTACTGACTGAGTGCAAGACTGCAATTGGGTGGACTATTGCAGGCATTAAGGAAAACAACCCGGCCTTCGATATGCATAACATTTTACTGGAAGATGGGCACAAACCTTCCAGAGAACGTCAAAGAAGGCTGAACCCCAACATGAAAGAAGTGGTAAAGAAATAAGTGATTAAGGGTTTAGATGTTGGAATAATATTCCACATCTCTGACAGCAACTAGGTTAGCCCAATTCAGTGTGTGCCAAAAAAGGGAGGTATGACTGCAGTGAAAAATGAGAAGAACGAATTGATCTCGACACGAACAGTCACTAGTTGGCGAATCTATATGGATTACAGGATGTTGAACTTAGCTACCAGGAAAGACTATTTCCCACTGCCATTCATTGATCATATGCTAGATATATTGGTAGGGAGGTCGCACTTTTTCTTTTTCGACGGGTACTCGGGGTATAATCAGATCTCTATTGCCCCGGAGGACATAGAGAGAACATCTTACCCGCCCTTGTGGAATCTATACTTTTCAGAGAATGTCGTTTGGCCTATGCAACGTACCTGCCACATTCCGAAGGTGCATGAAGGCCATTTTCACGAATATGGTAGAGGAAATAATGGAGGTTTTCATGGATGACTTCTCAGTGGTGGGGAGTTCATTCGGTGACTGCCTTATAAACTTAAGAAGAGTATTAAAGAGATGTATCGAGATGAATCTAGTACTTAATTGGGAAAAGTGTCATTTCATGTTACATGAAGGTATAATCTTACGACACCTAGTGTCAAGTAAGGGCATTGAGGTAGATCGTGCAAAGGTTGATGTGATAGAAAAGCTTTCACCACCCACTTCCGTCAAAGCAATTAAAAGTTTCCTTGGACACGCCAACTTCTATAGTATATTTTTAAAAGATTTTTCTAAAATTGCTAATCCTTTGTGTAAATTTCTTGAAAAAGTCATTGTTTTGTGCTTTTTGATTACTGTAGAGTAGCATTTGAGGAACTGAAGAAGAGACTGGTAACAACACCTATCATAGGTGCCCTTGACTGGGAGCAACCATTTGAGTTGATGCGTGATACGACTGACTATGCTATGGGAGCAGTTCCGGGGTAGCACAAAGACAAAATCATGCACTCAATATATTATGCTAGTAGAACACTGGGTGGAGCCCAACTAAATTACACTACGATCAAGAAGGAGATGATATCAGTGTTGTTCATATTTGACAAATTCAGTTCATACCTGATAGGCTCGAAGGTAATTGTTTATACTGACCATGCTGCTCTCATCTACTTAATCGAGAAGGAGTCAAAACCATGCCTGATTCGGTGGGTGCTATTGTTGCAAGAATTTGGTTTGAAAATCCGTGACCGAAAGGGAACAGAAAACCAAGTAGCTGATCACTTGTCTAGCTTGGACGGAGCAGAGAAGAAGGCTGAGGTAGAAGTGATTCTTGAAACTTTCCCAGATGAAAAACTTCTAGCCACGAGTTTTGAGTAAGCGCCATGGTATGCAGACATTTCAAACTACCCAGCAAGTGGTATTATTCCTTATGACCTTTCCTTTATCGAAAAGAAAAGTTCTTTTGTGATTGTCGCATGTATTATTGGGATGATCCTTATCTGTTTAGGATTTGTATTGATAACTTGATCCGGAGATATATCCCCAAGATAGACTAGTCTTTTATTTTGTAGGCATGTCATGCATTACAATATGGCGGGAATTTAGGAAGAGTAAGGACAATTGTGAAAGTCTTGGAGTCGGGCTTCTACTGGCCAACATTGTTCAAAGATGCACACTTATGGATAAAGGGGTATGATGAATACCAACAATCCGAGAATATTTCCCGCCGACATGAGATACCTATGAACCAATTCAAGAGGTAGAAATGTTTGATGTATTGGGCATAGATTTCATGGGGACTTTCATCAGCTCATATGGCAACAAATACATACTCGTCGTTGTGGACTACGTTCCCAAATGGGTGGAAGCTGCAGCACTCCCTACAAATGATGTAAAGGGGGTAATTGGTTTTCTGAGAGAGAATATATTCACCCGATTTGGCACTCCAAGGGAAATAATCGGTGACGGAGGTACTCACTTTTGTAATCGAGCCTTCGTGAAATTGATAGAGAAGTATGATGTACTCCACAAGGTGGCCACCCTATATCATCCACAAACAAGCGGGCAAGTGGAAGTCTCGAATAGAGAAGTAAAGAGTGTGTTGACCAAGACTATGAATCCTACTAGAATAGATTGGGCGAGAAAGTTAGATGATGCACATTGGGCTTATCGAACCGCTTTCAAAACTCCAATCAGTATGTCTCCATACAAGTTGGTGTTTGGAAAGCATCTCATTTACCGGTAGAGTTGGAGCATAGAGCTGGAACAAGTAGAATCACAGAGTTGCAAGAGCTTGATGAGTTCCCCTATCACGATTTTGAGAGTACAAGATTATACAAGGAGAGAATAAAGATGATACATGATAAAAATATTATTGAGCGAATTTTTAAACCTGGAGATATGATATTTCTATACAACTCAAGACTGAGGCTATTTTCAGGTAAATTAAAGTCACGATGGTCAGTGCCTTTTTGTGTGGTTGAAATTCACCCCACGGGTGCCATAGAGATTGCTATGGAAAATAACTCTCGCACATTCAAAGTTAGTGGGCACATGTTGAAACATTATGGTGGGCATGGATGATGCAAATGTAGTGTCAGTGACCCATTTGATCGAGCCTCCAATGTTGAGCGTACCTTAGATGTGCTTACCTGCATCGTGCTGCGATGTTAAATCAGGCATTGCATAGAAGGAAGCCCATTTTGTAGTTGATTTGTAGTGTAGTTAGAATTTTTCTTTTTGTTTTTAGATACTAACAAGTTTACAGGTGAGTTTGGGCAGGCAAAATAATGAATTGGACATTAAATAAGTACATAATAGAGTCAAGGTGCAACCTGTAAGCTAAATGTCAAAAATGAGGCAAACTATGTGAAAAATGGTTTAGCGCACCGTATGGGGAACCGCGCCATGTGCCTCACCAGGCCAAATTTTTCTGCAAAAACAAAAGTAGAGGCTCTAATACAAATACACGATCGCGCCATATGGGGCGTGTTCCCCTGCGGTGCGGTAGTGAAAAATTTTAGAAAAAAAATTAATTTTTCCTTTAGTTTCTTTTAACTAGCGAACCGTTCAATCTCCCCCCCCCCCAGCCCCCCACACTTTTATTTTTTGTCTCGTTCATTACAGAACAGATGCCCCAGCCCTTCCCCCAATTCCCCTATTTTTTTTAGCTTTTTCTAAAATTCCTTTTCCGCACACCTCCCATCCCTTTCATTCATCTTCAAGGTAAGTTTTCTTCTTCTCTCATCTCTTTTCTTTGAGTATTGATTGTAGTTAAGTAGTATTAGATTATTTTAAACTCAACTCTAGGTAGTTGTAGTTGTGCGAATTTGTTTCAATTTCCTTGCTTGTTTTGGCCTAAATTGGTGCTTAAATTGTGAGGTTTCCATTGTTCTTATGATTGTGGAATATTTTTGATATGTCTTGGTGGTTATTGAATAGTTTGATGGTGAAGTTGGGTGGAGGTGACTTTATGGCCGAAAATAGGAGGAATATTTGTGTAAATTTTGAGAATTTGTGCCCTTGTTGCATTGTAGTGGTTGTAGGATGGATGATTGGTATGTTTGTGTAGTAATCTTAGAAGAATTAAAGTTGAAATCATGAGGTAACTTTGGTGAATACCATGTTCTTGATTAAATACCTCAGTGACATAGAAGGTAACATTGTAGCTTAGTTGAAGATAATTGTTATGAGATAATGTGGTTCTAGGTGATAATTGGAATGTTCGATTCATACTATGTGCTTGTACAGTATGGTATAGTAATTTCTGAAGTTTGTTAGTAGTTCATTAGTATAGCTTCTTTTCTTTCTCTTCTAAGTTACTAGATTGGCTTCTTAATTTTGTATTTTAAGCTAGTTTAGTCCGTGGTTTTGTGGTTTTACTTTTATGTTAGTGGTTGTGTGGGTTGTTGATTTCTTTTTGCATACTTCCAATGGGGTAGTCTGAGTCCCTAACATACATTTTACTTGTGAACATGACAATAACATAAGTTTGAGGTGGTTACCCCGTTTGATCTTTTTTTGGTTTATGTGTTGTGGCAATATTGTTTGTCTTGTGCAGGTACAATGTCTTGCCGCCCGAGAAAACACTCTAACGCTGATTCTTTCGAGGTTGCTTCTAGTAGCTGTCGTATTGGTAGACGGGAACCTCCCCCTCCCTAGTGGAGGGGAAGAGGAGTGCATTGACCCAGATGCGTACGAGGTACCAGCGAGCAAATATTGTATACGGGCTATCCCAACCCATGCGCGATGCTGGTTCCAGACATTTATCTCGGCGGTGACCCCGGAGCCTGAGGTTTCTATTGACGATGGGAAGTTGTCCCGCAAATATAGTGAGATATGCAACAACATTTGGGCTTTGGGTTTCGACAGTCTGTTCCGTCCAGGTGATGCAGTGAATATGACCCTAGTCAAAGAATTTTATGCTAACTGGCATCTTGAGGCCAGCCTGGATGCTGTGTACGAAGTGCAAGTACGGGGTAAAGTGATTCCATTCTCCTCCCAGGTGATCAATCAAATTATAGGCTTTATATAACATTCACATAAGCTCTTTCAGAGGTTTCTTTGTCGGCCAGACTATACGACTATCCGTCGATTTCTATGTGGTGCAGACTCTTCTGCCGTATGGGAACGGGATGCAAATAAATTCCATAAGGTCATGAATAAGGGTACATTCCAGTGGCTAGCCATGGTTGTTTTGCGATTGATTAATTCCAACATCATACCTACTCAAAGTGAACTGATGTCCCATGACTAAAAGTGTATTTGATCTATGCCTTGTTGACACAAATACGGTTCAATCTTGGGAAACTCATGCTGGAGCATATGGTTAGAGTGAGACCGCGTGATGCCTGCCATCTAAATTACCCGAGTATGATCACTCGATTGTTTCGAGCGCACCATGTAGAGGAGGAGTTTCACTTTTACCGGACTATTCCAATGACTTATCCTATCAAGGCCTATGATGTTACGTCGGTGATAGACCCCATGCTACTGTTGTTAATTCAAACAAGAGGTTAGTCCTGTTGAAGAGATGCTGCAACTAATGTTGTTGACTTGAGCCTTCGTGCTGCTCAAGGGGAGACCGACTTGGAGTAGTTGTAGCAAGATCACCCCTTTCTTCTATCACTCAGCAGCGGTTGGGGTTGGCGAGAGAAGGACAGATGTTACCAGATAAGGGTGTGAACTCCATTCCCTCTGATGGTGAGGAGTATTTGCACACCTTCGAGGGTGCAGATGATTAGGCCTTGGGCCTCAAGGAGTCACCTTTTCACTCTTGATTTTACTATTTTTCATTGGGGACAATGCAATCTCTTAAGTGTGGGATGGGTGCTCCTATTTGAATGTATTTGTAATTTTTTATTTGTCAGTTGGTTTTGTTTGATTTGTTTCTTGCTTTTGTAGATAATATGGTATGTAAACTATAATTATGAATTCTATCGGCCTGTAATAGTTAGTAATTAAGTGTTTAGTTCGACTCTTCCCGACGATGGATTTCGTCGACTGGTTTCTTGATGCAGATGAGTCGAAAGAAAAAAAAAGAAATAAAAATATTATATATATGTGAAAGTCCAAAAATATGCCTTTTATTTTAGTATTTCTTTGAGGTAGTATAGCAATTCCCCATTGATTTTTCTTTGTGCCACAGTTCTTTTCCAAGGGTTTTGCTTGAACTGGGTGTAGTTAAATCTTTTTTTTTTAGCAATTAAGAATCTTTAGTCAGAAAGCTAATTTAAAGGATCAATTTTCCTTAACTGCATATGTCTTGAGAATGGTAAGTGCCTTAGTTGTGACACCTAGGCTCAATTCTTGATTCTTAAATTTTGTGATTATAAATGTGCTTCACTGCTTTGACACAGAACTTGCCCTGTGTGTTTGCAAAGCGAAATAGCAGTTTTATATATATATTACCCGCCTAACTGTTATGTATCATAGTTAACCCATTTGAGCTTGAAATCCTATTCTTTGGCAACCACATTACAAGACTTACCCAATTATTTGAATTGACCATATATTTGAATCTTTTCACCTCTCATGAACACCTAAATTGTTATGAACCATGAAAAGGTTAAAGTGTGGGGTGGTTGGTTTGTCTTTTGAATAGAGCTAATAAAATAAGGAGAATGGTGCACTGTTTTTGAAAAGTAAGAGCCACTAGAATTGGAAAAAAAAAACAAAAAATCATATATATATTTCTGAGTAAAGTATTATTTGATAGTGGTACTCTTGATATAATTGTGCTTAAAAAGAAGTATGGGGTAATATACATTGAGGTGACGGAATAGTTTTGGTTTGACATAAGAATGGGCTTGAGTGTTTAAGTATATGGATTCAAGTTCTTAAGGGAGGGGTAGTCACTCATATTCAAATGTATCTTACCCGACCCACAACCTACATTACAAACAATTAAAGTCCTACTTGATCCTAGACTGAATGAGCTCGATTAGTAGAGTAGTACACTACGGGCAAGCCTATGGTGCATCGTTTGTGGCATATGAATATCATTTCTGAGAGTGAGTGAATTCTTTCTATCATTAGTTCCTAAATGTCTTAAATTTTATTTTGTGGAACTACTTTCTTTTGTTGTATGAGGGCACTTGTTTCATGAAGGAAAGGTAATCCCATTGACCTTTATGTTAGAGTGAATGGGCGAGTTGTGAATAATGCATGGTACTTTTGAGTTGAATCTTGAGGGTGGGATGTTATGATAAGGTTCTCAATCTTCTTTAATTATTCTTGGCATGGTGTATCAGGGAGGTTGTTTGATGAAAGGTTATTCCTAGGTTAAGTGTAGTTTAAATGCTCGAGGACGAGCAATGGTTTAAGTGTGCGGTATTTATGTTAGGCTAGAAACCCGTGTTTTAGCCATAGTATTACATTCCAATTACTATATTTTTACGTGTGTTTGAGCTCAAGTGATAGTGAATTACACTTAGTACGTGTTTTATGACTTGAAGGAAGTGATCCTGATTTCAAAAGTTAATTTGGAACTAAATCGAGCAAACTGGAGCTTTGTAGTCTGAGTAAAAGTCCAATACATTAAGCCAAGATCCTGTTCGGAGGTCGTGTACCAAGTCTGGATTTCACAAGAGGATGAAATAATTTCACTATGAGAAAGTTACACTGCCTCGCCGCATGGGGTGCATGGCGAGGTGCAACAGTGTAAAATAAATGGCCTGAGAAAAAAAATGCAAGCTTGCAGAATAACTTCACAAGAGTGACGCATAGTGCACCACAACGTGGGTCTCTGCCAAGCAGTGAGGAGCGCTTTACACCTGTCCTGGAAGGTTTTCAGTGCGCCATGTCTTTGGAATTTTCCTATAGTCTGTCAAAAACAGCTCTCTGAACTTTCCTACAAGCACACCACCTAACCTGTCCCCTCATGCAGCGCGCCTTTACAAATTTTACAGAGCCAAGCCCTATTTTTCGCAGGAAAGGCTGTTTCGTCTGGGCCCGACCCTACTTGTTATAAATACATATAAAATGTTATTTTGAGTACTTTTTGACATATCGGAGACCTAGGGATACTATTTTGGAAGGGAAAAGACGTTTTGGACAATTTTAGGAGGATTATCATCAAGTTCTTCATTCCTTCATATTTACTTTGCAATTTAATTATTTGGGAAATTCTTAGTATGAGTATGAGTAGCTAAACTCCTAATATATTGTTTTGATAGATGCTATTGGAGGATGATTTTCTTGTTACGTTAATATAGATTCGTCATTGTATTCTCTCTATTTGTTCAACTATATGCTTATTGTTGTTGATTGAAGGACCCTCAATTAGTTATTCCTATTTAGTGTGCATTACTCGGGAGAGAGTGCATATTTAGGTAGTTGTTGAACATAATCACTCCTAATATATATGAAGGATTAATACGAAGGGTTTAAAGGTGGAATTTGGGATAACGAAACCTTCGGTGCAATCTAAGTGAGCTGTACTTAAGGCTAGCTAGCGTAATTTGAGAGAATACGTCTAGCATAATATTGTAATTGCTCATAAAAGAGTAACAATAGTCAGAGTGTTCATGATCGATAGAGAAAAGTTAGTCAGATCTATGGCAAACGTAGCGGAAAGGATTCCGACATTAGGGAAAATTAGAACTATAGATAAATCCTATTTTTTTTACAAACTGTTAGTAGTTAGTTCTTAATTATTGCATTTTCATTACATAATATTTAGTTAGTAAACATCTAATCTGTTACTTAAATATCTCTGAAGATTGAATACATGAATTTGTATAAGTCTTATAGCTGTGATTGATAGGTTAATTCCCTGTGGAATTCGACTCTGGACTCATTAGCCAAAATATATTTATAGCAACCGCTTTGTCCTTTTTATAAGGAAAAGTTGGGCATGATCACTTTTACTTCTGATTCAGACTCATACTCGATAAATCTGAATCTTTTAAATAAACCAATGTGAAGTGCGATAAAACTGGAAAGAATCTATTAGTAGGACCGATCTAAGAGAAAATTCTCACGAATATTTCTCGATCATAATTTAAATGGTAACTCAAAAATCTTGCTCGATTACTTCAAAGAATCACCAAAATAAACTAAGGCATACGCTACAATAATATTTAATAAGATATTCCTCTTTCGATTAAACACTATAAATAATAAAATCACTAATATATTAATGCTCCTCTAACAAATTCAAGCAATTAAACCGTAGTCAAATCCATAAATAAGGCAGAATGGCCTAGTAGACTCCTATACTTGTTCGGGTTTGTCATCCCGTTCCTTATATTCTGTGGAGTTTCATCTAAACACTTCTAGTTTATCAAAACCTACTTTACAAACTCCTCTAACCGTTGACCGAGCTTAGTTGGTATTTGTTTTGCTGAGTCAGATAATTGCATGGTTACACGCTCTTAAAAGCGCGTACGTCAATTATTTTTATTAAAGAAATTTTTTGAAAAATCACAAGGAAAAAAAAACAATAAAAATAAATGAAAAAAATTGAAAAAAATCCTAAAAACCCCTACTTACCGTCATGACCCCTTCCCGTCATAACCCCTTCCAACACTCATATTCCCCTCTTCCTATCTTATTTTTCCCCATTCCTTTCCGCCCAACCCTTTTTCCTGCCTCGCTCCCTTTTATTAGGCTTTGATATTAATAAATTACTAACATGATAATGTTTTATTAATTTCACTTTGAAATCCCCTGTTGGCCTCCTCCCCTTTGTCATCCTCTATTATTAATTGTCATCCACCACCAAAATTGAGGCTCTTCACTAATGATTTATCATCGTCAAATATATTTTTTGATTAATTAACTTCAATAAGTTTATGAAGAGGAATATGAAGATTTATATTGTTTTGGTAAGTTTTATGGGTTTTTGGGTGAGACTAAAGGCAAAAAAGAGATAAAAAATATCGAATCTGTTTTATCTTTATTTGAGATGTATTTTCTGCCTAAAATATGATTTCAGATCTGTTTAGAGGGAGCTTTTGAGAAAATAGAAAAGAGGAATAGATTATGAAATAGAAAAGAAACGAAAGGAAAGAGTTTCATGGTGGCTGGTGAAATTTTCGGCCATGGAAATGGAGAACAGTAAGAAGAAAGTGATGATGGGGAAGTAAATAAAAATAAATAAAAAGTCAAAAGAGAAAAATGGTAAGTCAAAGTTATTTTAGATTTTGTCTAAATAAAAAATGATCTGGCATATTTTTATCTAATGTGGATTCTGACATACGCGATTGAGAGACACGCAGCGTCAGAAGGATTTGAGATACTCGTTTTTATCAGGTAGAAGTGTTTAGATGAAACTCTATCAAGTATAGGGACCGGGATAAAATATCAGTATAAGTATTGTAACGACCCGGCCAGTCGTCTTAAGAATTAATGCCTCGATCCCTTATTAACTGCTTTCCCTAAGTTTATTTCTGCTATTTTGGTTTGCCAGGATGTTAGGTGTTGGGTTTCGGAGAGATTTGGGACACTTAGTCCCTAAATGATAGCTTAAGAGTTAGAAAGTGGTCCGTAGTCGGAACAGTGTGAAGACAGTCTCGGAATAGAAATCTAATGGTTCCGTTAGCTTCGTTAGGTGATTTCAGGGTTGGGAGCATGTTCGGAATGTATTGGTGACGACCTAAAGGGTCATCACCTGTTTTTCTCATCTGTTCCGTGCTTCCGAGGCCTTGAAAACCTCATTTTATATTGCCTCAATTTGTGTGTGCAGTCCGGGCGCGTAGCCGGAAAATTTCTATGTTGAAATATGTGAATTCTGTGAAAAATTTGAGAAATTATGATATTAATATTGATATAGTTGACTTTGGTCAATATGTTTAGTAAACGGACCCGGACCCGAGTTTGGACGGTCCCGGAAGGTCCGTAGAAAAATATGGGACTCGAGCATGTGCCCAGAGTCGAATTTCGAGGCCTAGAGCCCGAGATATGAATTTTTCTGTTAAATTGTTTTCTGAAATTATTAAGGAAAAATAAAAATGAAAATGGGTTAGAAAATATAGGTATCTGGCTCATATTTTGGTTCCGACGCCCGGTACAGGTCATAAATATTGGTTAAGCACTTCCTGCAATGTTTGGTTGAAGACGAACGTCGTTTGACGTGTTTCGGCCTTAAATTGCTAAATTTTGAAGTTTATGAAATTTGAAAGATTTCTTGGATTTTAGGGCTCAATTCATTGATTTTGATGTTATTTTGGCGATTTGATCGCGCGATCAAGTTCGTATGATGTTTTTGAGTCAGTGTGCATATTTGGTTTGGAGCCCCGAGGGCTCGGGAGTGATTTCGGGGGTGGTTCGGGATGTTTTTCACATAAAAACATAGCAGGTTTTCCTTCAGCTGTTGCAGGCCAGATTGCTCTTCGCGTTTGCGGTCGCCCTCACGCGATCGCGATGCTGGGCTGGTCCCCTTTCTACGCGTTCGCGAACCTTTTCTCGCGTTCGCGTAGCTTCACGTCCGTCACCTTCGCGTTCGCGTACTGAGCCACGCGTTCGCGTAGACCAAATTCTGGCCCAAGCCTTTTTCCTCTTCGCGTTCGCAATCTCTTGCACGCGAACGCAATGTTTACCCGTATTCCTTCATCGCGAACGCGGCAGTGGTGTCGCGAATGCGATGAACATATTTACCTAGTTAATTTTTTTAAAAACGGGACAGAATCAGTAGCTCGGGAATTTTACACTTTTTAACACGAGTCTTCTTCTCTTCCAAGCCCTAGGAAGCCATTAAAGCCCCCAAGCTTCAAGACCCTTTGAGTAAGTAATTTTTCGCTAATTTACTTCACTTTTCTTTCATTAATTAACTAGTTTCTATGCCTAAATCATGAAACCAAGGTAGAAATCATGGGTTTTGAGCAAAGTTAGGTTTTTGAGAATTTTGGGTAATTCAACCCCAATTTGGGGTCGAATCTTAAAACAAATTATATATTTGTACTCGCGGGGTTACGGGTGAATTTATTTTAGTTTGAACCTCGTGTTTTGACCAAGCGAGCCCGGGGTTGGTTTTGAGATTTTTGGACAGCATGTTAGAAGGACTTTAATTAGGCAATTGGGCTGGTTTGTTGAGTAGAATTGATGATATTAAATAAATTGTGTATAGATACGATTGAATTGGAGCGAAATTCGAAAGGAAAGGCATTGCTTGAGGACTGA
>MU758297.1:19706-94576 GCA_026770625.1 Nicotiana glauca
CATGTTGTGAACTAATGTGGAACTCTCCTAAGCTAAATTATGATTAATCCCTTACTGGGATGGTTAAATTATTGAGCCCTTGTCGGGTTGTGGAAGTTGTTGTTATTTGTTCCCTTGCCGGGACCTTATTGTTGTTGTTGTTATTGTCACCTTTCCGGGACCTTATTGTGTTGTTGTCACTCCCTTGTCGGGATGGTACTTGTCATTTATTTCATTCTTCTTGCCCGTTAATTGTGACTGTTGTTTGGGTGAGGAAGAGTGATAAAGCACGAAGGGTGATGCCGTGCCATTTCTATTTATATTGGCACGAAGGATCATTCCGTGCCATGTTTTAACTATTTATGCACGAAGGAACATTCCGTGCCATTGTCAATTATATTATGCACGAAGGAACATTCCGTGCCATGAATGTGAGTTATGAGAGTGAAAGCACGAAGGGTGATGCCGTGCACTTTTATTTGATTGTTTGGGTGAGGATGAGAGTAAAAGCACGAAGGGTGATGCCGTGCACTTTGATATGATTATTTGGGTGAGGATGAGAGTAAAAGCACGAAGGGTGATGCCGTGCAACTATTAAATTTCTTATTTTGTGATAATTATTGTTGCGCTCTGTTTCTATTTAACTGATAAATTATGTATATCCAATTGAGCTCCCCATAGCATGTTCCCTCCCTTTCTATTTGTTTAGTTCAGTATTTCTGTTGTTTTGTGGTACATATGTATATATAACTGCACAGGTTTATGTGAGTGTTTGGTCCTAGGCTTGTCACTACTTCGCCGGGATAGGTCGGGCACTTACCAGCACATGGGGTCGGTTGTACTGATACTACACTTCTGTGCGTTTTTGCACAGGTCCAGGTCTTGAGCAGCAGCAGCAGTAGTTTGATAGCAGTATTTCATACCCCCGAGACTGAGGTAGCTTGCAGGCGTCCGCAGGCCCGGCGTCTCTTCTTATGTTTTCGCTTATGCTGTAGTCTCATTGTTTCGAGACAAACGGTTATTATATTTCTTTCAGACTATTATATGTAGTTATTCTTAGTGGTTCGTGAGTTAGTGACTCCACATCTTGGGTAGAGGATTTATGTTAAGTATTTCATATTTATATTCAAACCTATGAAAGTAGATTTCCGCAGTTAATGTTATTATTATTATTCATGTTATTAAATTGACAACAAGATGGTTTTTTTATCAATGGAAAGATGGTGAGTATATTGGCTTGCCTAGCTACCACGAATAGGCACCATCACGATCCCGATGGTGGGAAATCCGGGTCGTGACAAGTTGGTATCAGAGCTCTAGGTTACATAGGTCTCACAACTCACGAACTAACTTAGTAGAGTCTGAAGGGTAGGTACGGAGACGTCTGTACCTGTTCCTCAGAGTCTACTGAGTTAGGAAAAATCTCTCATTTTTCTTTCTTATCGTGCGATTTGGTTCCTTAAATGCTGATTGAATTTCTACTTTGTTATTTCGCAGATGGCGAGAACATGCACTTCCTCATCCGCTGACCAGCAGTCTGAGCCTCAGGAAGCTCCTACAGGGGGCAGAGGCCGAGGTCGTGCCAGAGGCCGTGGTAGGGGCAGAGCTCAGCCCCGGGCAGCAGTTCCAGAGGTGGAGCCTCATATTGAAAATGGTGAGGAGGTTCCAGTCCCAGCCGCTCCAGTGGGCCCAGCTCAGGTCCCAGGAGAGGTTATGTTCACCCCTGATCTTTAGGATGCTCTGGTCCGGATAGGAGGCTTTATGGACAGTGTCGCTAGAGCAGGTTTGCTACCAGTTGCACCATCCACTTCTCAGGCTGGAGGAGGGGTTCAGACTCCTGTTACGCGTACTCCGGAGCCAGTAGCTCCCCAGGCTCAGACCCCAGTGGTTTAGCCCGCAGTGGAAGCTCAGACAGGCACTATAGCTCAGGCCGGAGATGGAGCGACCATGACTTGTGATGCTCTATGGAGACTTGATTGGTTCTCCAAGCTTTTTACCACCACCTTAAGCGGTGCTTCATCGGAGGATCCCCAGGACTTCCTATTCAGTTTCCACGAGATTCTCAGGACAATGGGAATAGTGGAATCCAACGGGGTTGATTTTTGCACGTTCAGGCTTACAGGATCCGTCAAGACTTGGTGGAGAGATTTCTGCTTATCTCGACCAGCAGTGTCCCCAGCTTTGACATGGGACCCGTTTGCAGAGCTATTCTTGGAGAAGTTTCTCCCTGTTACTCAACGGGATGCACTCCGGAGGCAGTTTGAGCGCCTCCAGCAGGGTTCCATGACTATTACCCAATATGAGACTAGATTTATGGATTTAGCACAGCATGCAGTTTTGATACTCCCTTCAGAGCGGGAGAGGGTCCGCAGGTTCATTGATGGGTTGATTCAGCTGATCCGACTTCAGATGGCTATGGGAGTTGGTAGTGACATATCTTTTCAGAAGGTGGCTAACGCAGCCCGCGGAGTGGAGATGGCCCTTACTCGGGGAGGTAGTCATGCTTCAGACAAGAGGGCTCGTTATTCTGGCAAATTTAGTGGTGCCTCATCTGGAGGCAGGGATTCTTATGACAGGGGCCAGTCTTCCAGGCCTCTTCAGTCAGCTCTCCAGGCCTCATAGGGTGGTTCAGGTTATCGTGGTTTTCGTGAGAATTATTCAGATCAGCAGCCTATCAGTGCATCCCCACTTCAGAGCGTTAGGGGAGGACATTCTGGTCGACAGGGTCAGCAGCCGAGATTTTGTTATGGTTGTGGTGATCCCGGTCATGTTGTTAGGTTTTTCCCTCGAGCATCGGGCAGCTCCCAGCAGCAGGGTCCTCGCCCCATGATACAGGTAGCAGGGGATCCACAGCCTGCCCAGCCAGCTAGAGGCGGAGGTAGGGATCATAGAGGTGGAGGTAGGGACCGTAGAGGTGGAGCTCGGACCGGCAGAGGTAGAGGACAGCCAGTGGTTGATCGTCTCGGAGATGCAGTTTAGGGAGGTGGGGCTCAGCCCCGGTTTTATGCTTTGCCAGCCAGGCCAGAGGCAGAGTCTTCCGATGCTGTTATTACAGGTACTATTCTTGAACAAGTACCCACTGCCGAGGATTGATGATTTGTTCGATCAATTGCAGGGTGCGAAGGTATTTTCAAAGATAGACTTGAGATCGGATTATCACCAGCTGAGGATAAGGGTGTCTGATGTCCCTAAGACAGCGTTTCGCACTAGGTACTGGCATTATGAGTTTTTGGTCATGTCGTTTGGGTTGACCAATGCCCCAGCAGCATTCATGGAGTTGATGAACAGGGTGTTCAGGCCTTATTTGGACTTGTTCGTGATAGTTTTCATTGATGATATTCTTGTGTACTCCCGCAGTCAGGAGGAGCACGAGCAGCACCTCAGAGTGGTTCTTCAGACTCTGAAGGATAACCAGTTATATGCCAAATTCTCAAAGTGCGAGTTCTGGTTGAGTTCGGTTGCATTTCTGGGTCATATTGTATCCGTAGAGGGTATTCAAGTGGACCCAAAGAAGATTGAGGCAGTCAAAAATTGGCCTCGACCAGCTTCCGTGACCGATATTCGGAGTTTCTTGGGATTAGCAGGTTACTACCGTCGGTTCGTAGAGGGGTTTTCTTCTATTGCAGCCCCGATGACTAGGTTGACTCAGAAGGGTGCCCAGTTCAGGTGGTCAGATGAGTGTGAGGCGAGCTTTCAGAAGCTCAAGACAACTCTGACTACGGCACCGGTGTTGGTTTTGCCCACAGGTTCAGGGCCTTACACAGTCTATTGTGATGCTTCCCGTACTGGGCTTGGAGTAGTATTGATGCAGGATGGCAAATTTATTGCTTATGCCTCGAGACAGTTGAAAATCCATGAGAAGAATTATCCGGTTCATGACCTAGAGTTGGCAACGCTTATTCATGCCTTAAAAATTTGGAAGCATTATCTATATGGTGTGGCGTGTGAGGTATATACGGATCATAAGAGTCTTCAGTACTTGTTCAAGCAAAAAGAGCTGAATGTGCGACAGAGGAGGTGGCTAGAGTTGCTGAAAGATTATGATGTCACTATCTTATATCACCCAGGTAAGGCTAATGTAGTGGCTGATGCATTGAGTAGAAGGTCTGCCAGCATGGGTAGTCTCGCCTATATTCCGGTCAGCCAGAGACCGCTTGCTTTGGATGTTCAGGACTTGGCCAACTGATTTGTGAGATTAGACATTTTTGAGCCTAGCAGGGTGTTAGCCTGCACGGTCGCTCATTCTTCATTGTTGGAGCGTATCCGTGATTGACAGTTTGATGATCCTCATTTGTGTGTCCTGAGAGACACTGTGCAGCGTGGAGGTGCCACAAAGGTAACTCTAGATGCGGATGGAGTTCTAAGGTTGCAGGGGCGAGTATGTGTGCCAAATGTTGATGGTATTCGAGAGTTGATCTTAGCGGAGGCCCATAGTTCTCCGTATTCTATTCACCAAGGCGTCGCGAAGATGTATCAAGACTTGCGACAGCATTTCTGGTGGCGTAGGATGAAGAAGGACATTGTTACATATGTGGCTAAATGTTTGAATTGTCAGCAGGTCAAATATGAGCATCAGAGGCTTGGTGGGGTGTTTCAGAAGATTGAGCTTCCCGAGTGGAAGTGGGAGTGGATTACCATGGACTTCGTTACAGGACTTCCGGTGACCCGAAAGAAGTTTTGATGCCATCTGGGTCATTGTTGATAGGCTGACCAAGTCAGCACATTTCATTCCTGTAGCCACAACCTATTCATCAGAGAGATTAGCTGAGATCTACATCCGAGAGATTGTTCGCCTTCATGGTGTGCCGACGTCTATCATTTCGGATCGGGGTACGCAGTTTACCTCGTGCTTTTGGAGAGCAGTCCAGCAGGAGTTGGGCACTCAGGTTCAGTTGAGTACAGCCTTCCATCCTCAGACCGATGGTCAGTCCGAGAGGACTATTCAGATATTGGAGGATATGCTCCGAGCCTGTGTTATTGATTTTGGAGGCTCTTGGGACCAGTTCCTACCGTTAGCAGAGTTCGCCTACAACAACAGCTACCAGTCCAGCATTCAGATGGCTCCTTATGAGGTGTTGTATGGTAGGTGATGTCGGTCCCCAGTCGGATGGTTTGAGTCGGAAGAGGCTCGGTTGTTGGGTACATATTTAGTCCAGGAGGCCTTGGATAAGGTCAAGACCATTCAGGATAGGCTTCGTTCGGCTCAGTCGCGTCAAAAGAGTTATGCGGATCGCAAGGTTTGAGATGTGGATTTCATGATTGGAGAGCGAGTGTTGCTCTGTGTATCGCCTATTAAGGGCATGATGAGATTTGGGAAGAAGGGCAAGCTTAGCCCTAGGTACATTGGTCCGTTTGAGATACTTGATCGAGTGGGAGAGGTGGCTTATAGACTTGCATTTCCACCTAGCTTATCAGTCGTGCATCCAATTTTCCATGTATCTATGCTTCGGAGGTATCACGGTGATCCTACACATGTGTTAGATTTCAGTACGGTCCAGCTGGACAAGGATCTGTCATACGAGGAGGAGCCGATGGCTATTCTGGACCGGCAGGTTCGACAGTTGAGGTCGAAGAGCTTTCCTTCAGTGCGGGTTCAGTGGAGAGGTCAGCCTCCTGAGGCATCGACCTGGGAGTCCGAGTCTGATATGTGGAGCCGATATCCACATTTGTTTCCCGACTCAGGTACTTCTTTCTCTTGTCCGTTCGAGGACGAACGGTTGTTTTAGAGGTGGAGGATGTGACGACCCAAAGGGTCATCACCTGTTCTCCTCATCTGTTTCGTGCTTTCGAGGCCTTGAAAACCTCATTTTATATTGCCTCGATTTGCATGCGCAGTCCGGGCGCGTAGCCGGAAAATTTCTATGTTGAAATATGTGAATTCTGTGAAAAATTTGAGAAATTATGATATTAATATTGATATAGTTGACTTTGGTCAACATTTTTAGTAACGGACCCGGACCTGAGTTTGGACGGTCCTGGAAGGTCCGTAGAAAAATATGGGACTCGGGCATGTGCCCGGAGTCGAATTCCGAGGCCTAGAGCCCGAGATATGAATTTTTCTGTTAAATTATTTTCTGAAATTATTAAGGATAAATGAAAATGAAAATGGGTAAGAAAATATAGGTATCGGGCTCGTATTTGGGTTCCGACGCCCGGTACAGGTCATAAATATTGGTTAAGCGCTTCCTGCAAAGTTTGGTTGAAAACGAACGTCGTTTGACGTGTTTCGGCCTTAAATTGGAAAATTTTGAAGTTTATGAAATTTGAAAGATTTCTTGGATTTTAAGGCTCAATTCATTGATTTTGATGTTATTTTGGTGATTTGATCGCGCGAGCAAGTTCGTATGATGTTTTTGAGTCAGTATGCCCGTTATAATATTTTAGCCTTATCTGTGAAATTTGATGAAAAAAGAAAGTAATTTGACGTGATTCGGACCTTTGGTTGAGAAAATAGAAAGTTTAAAACAATCTTGAAAATTTCATGTGTTTTGGTGTTGAATTCATCGTTCTAAGTGTTATTTTGGCGATTGATCGCATGATCAAGTTTGTATGATATTTTAAGACTTATGTGCATATTTGGTTTAGAGCCTCGAGGACTCGGGTGAGTTTTGGATAGGCTAAGGAGTGATTTGGACTTAAGAAATTTTTTTGGTATGTTGCAGGTCTGCAGACTCCGCACTTGCGAACAAATTTCACATTTGTGATCAGAAGACTAGGAAGGGGACTTTTTCATTTGCAAAGCTCATTTTCGCAATTGCGATTGGAACGGAAGCCACATTTGCGAATACTTAATCGCATTTGCGATGTCAGCAGGCCAGGCCAAGCTTCGCATTTGCGAAGTAAAATCCATGTTAGCGAGTTCGCATTTGCGAACCTGTGATCGCAAATGGGATACCTGCAATTGTTCAAAATGATTTTTGGACGGGATTTTTCATTCATTCTCCCATTTTCAAAACCTAAACTTCAAGAGGTGATTTTCCAAAGATTATTTCTTCCCCAAATCATAGGCAAATGATTCTTAACTCATTTCTTTCAATCTATTTCTTCTTTTTAAAAGATTTCATCCTAGAATCTAGGGATTTTTATGGTGGTGTCACACCTTCTTTTTACCCCCCGAAAGGGAATATAAGGGGGATAGGGAGTTTTTTCAATTTTACTGAAATTATTCGAAATGAGATTATTTTATTTAATTTCTTCAGAGTCACCACTTGGGGTAGTTTATTTGATGTCCCAAGTCACCAGCTTATTTTAAATCCCAAATCGAGGAAATTTTTATTTTTTAAAACTTGCTGTCATGACCCCAATCCCGGTCGTGATGGCGCCCAACACAATTGCTAGGCAAGCCCGACCAATTACACTCTCAACCCGAGCATAAAACTCAAAACCAATTATTTAAATATCATTAACAACAATGAAGCTGAAAGATTAAGCTGATTGATAGATATAAGCTGAGTATCACGATAACACGGAATATACTCCCAAAGACCTCAAGGTCATGAGTCAAAAGCCTTTAACAATACAATGTGACAAGACTCCAAATAATACAATGTCTCGAAACTGCGAAAAGATAATAAAAGGGATAGGGGAGGAGTCGGGTCCTGCGGACGTCAGGCAGCTACCTCGACAACTCCGGATAAACTCTGAAATCAGCAAAAGCTCAGCTAAACTTTCGAGGTACCTGGATCTGCACACATGGTGTAGGGAGTAAAGTGAGTACTTCCAACTCAGTGGTAATAGACATATATAATGACTGAAAGTAAGAAATCCATAAATACCACAATGCAATGATGAAACTAACCACTTAGTACTTTAAACGATGAAACAACCATAATCAACGACAGATAGACAAATAGATATCAATGCATGAATGCAATGCAATGCACATGACCGCTGCGGCGTACATCCCGATCCATTGGGTACCCGCGCTCACTATGGGGGTTCAGACTCTGGAGGGGCTCCTACAGCCCAAGCGCAATGACATAGTAGTATTTGCTGCGACGTGCAGCCCGTTCCACAATCAGTCCAGTTATATATGCATGCAAGCCACACTGGCACAATCAAGTTTACCCTTTTCAGTTCCATTTAACAGGTATTATAGTTTAAGTGATTAAAACCTTAGAAGATTGCTAATCATTTCTAGACAATATTTAACTCAGGACTGATATCATGGAAACATGCTCAATTTCATGGCAACAGTGATAATAATCCCTAAGGGATCCAAATAATTGGCACGCAGTCCAAATATGTTCATAACAATCCAAGTAGGATGTTTACCAGTAAATTCCTAGTCAATAACACAGTATAGACATCACTCGGACGGACTAAGCCATAGTTCTGTACACAAACGGCCCCGCACTCACCGTAGAGTATGTGTCTCGCCTAAATATAGCGTCACAGTGTAATATACCGGGGTTTCAAACCCTCAAGTCATCATCTACATCTATTAATCAACTCAACCCGGCAACAAAACTAGTCCGCTATTCCTTTTCCTCTTGAATCCACCTCCTCGCGGGTCGAATCTGGTCAAAACCACAACGAATACATTACAATAGGATAATGGAACATAACCCAATTGAAAGAACTCGAAAAATACCCAAAAACACGAAGTTGGCAAAATCCGAGCCCCGAGACCACTTCTCGAAAAATTACAAAATTCATATCACCAGTATCCTCGTCTCGTTACGAGTCCGTACATATAAAATACACAAGAATTGGAGTCCATTTGACCCCTCAAATCATCGATTCAAACCTTCTTAGGTTTCAAGCACTAACCTCCATTTTTACCCTTTAATTCATTGAAATTCCGTGATTAATTCATATTTTTACACCATAATAACATAATCCGAGTCTATAAATTCATACCTGATGGAGTTTCCTTCGAATCCTCTCCAAATAGCACAAAATCGCCTCTTCGTCCAGATTTCCGCTTCTGCGATCCTTTAACCGCACCTGCGGTACCGCTTATGCAATAAATTGACCGCTTATGCGGTCTCACTTAAAACACCTGGGACCGCTTATGCGATCCATACATCCGCTGCGATCCATACATCCGCTTATGCGGTTTACCTCCAACCGCTTCTGCGGTATATCAACCGCTTATGCGGACTCGCTGAAGCGCCTACACGTCCTCTTATGTAGAAAATCCCTGAGCCACACTTGCCCATTTCTGTGGCCTCCCCCACTGCATCTACGGAACCGCTTAAGCGGCTCCTTTTCCGCAGATGCGGAAATACCTGAAGGCTCAAAAAATCTACTGCAACAAAAATGCTTCTAACTTTCGATTAATCATCCGAAATCACCCCAAGACCCCCAGGACCTCAACCAAAAATACCAACACATCCAACAACCTTATTCAAACTTGTTCCAATCCCCAAAAACACATCAAACAATGCTAAACCATTAAAACACATCGGATTCAAGCCTAGTTTTAATCAAAACTTCCGAAATGTGCATTCAATCAAAAACCCAACCAAACAACGTCCGAATGACCTGAAAATTTGCAGACATATCAAAAATCACCTAATGAAGCTACTAAAACTCTTTGGAATTTCATTCCGACCCTCGGATAAAAATCTCACCTATCAACCGAAATTCGCCAAAATTCAAACTTCGCCAATTCAAGCCTAAATCTACACCGGGCCTCCAAATTCGATTCTGATCACACTCCTAAGTCAAAAATCATCCCCCGAAGCTAACCAAATCACCGAAATTCACATCCGAGACCTCTAACAACATAGTGAACTTCCGGTTGACTTTTCTAAAATAAGCTTTCTTCTAAGAGGCTAAGTGCCTCATTCCCAATTAAAACCAATTCAATTCTATCCAATCAACTCAAATACTGACATTGAAACATAGAGCAACATAATATGGGGGAAACGGGGCGGTAACTCACGTGACAACGGACCGGGTCGTCACACTTGCAAACCAGAAATTCTAGATAAGGAATTCTATTAATCTGGGAGAAGGTGTTAGGCATTTCTAGGTTTCGTGGTTCGAGCACGGTCTCTTAAACTATTACTATTGGCCTAATATCTGACTAATTACATATTTTAAACTATTTATGTATTTTTAAACTTTATAACTGCTTTTATTTATTTTAAAACCGCTTTTAGAAAGATTCTATATTATTTAAAGTACATCTTAAACCACGATACATGAAATTCACCTGCGGTTCGCGACACGTTCTATTTAATATTGTTGAAAAATTAAAATTAGATCACATGAAATGTTCACCCGGATTTAATAATTAAAATCATAACTACGTCTCGGGAACCGTACCCGTAGATATGATTGAATTATTTAAAGAACGCACTTAAAGCAACTACAAAGGTTCAAAATTAGAAACAATATTTTTGAGGATCATGAATAATTTAATTGATGGCACACCTCGAATCTTGTCGATAAAAGTTAGTTCTTAATCTAATCTTACGAGGGCCATAAATTATAAATTTTATTTGGCTTGTCACACCTCACTTATTTACCTTTTTAGAGGAAAATTACACCTAATTAGTGAGGCTAAGTCTAACTTAATCTTTTTGGGAAGGGATTTTGGTTTGGGCTTAGTTAAATTAGGAAGAAAGGTTCAACTTTTAAAAGAGCTGCATTTGGGCCTAAAACATGGACAATTAGAGAAGGAGCTTGAGAGATATTGCATTCATTGAGAATTTAGACATGTTCTTTCCCACAATAGGCCAAAAATCAGGCGGGCCCAGTTACTTTATTTTCCGTCTAGGATGATCCACCCTTACCTCTAACCTCTACTCACATATTTGCAAAACTTAAAGAATTGAAATCAACTAAGCTTTAAAATGAGATTAGAAATATATAGCATAATTTTAATTCAAACATTGACTACACAGTTTGCAACAAAGTATATACTTATATTGTAGTTGATAAAGAACCTTTGAATAAGCCAAACTCTTAGGCCTATGGCTCATGCCCTATGACCGAAACCCAGGTTCATTTTGGGGAAATTTTCTATTTATGGGCTTACTCAAAGCTTTAGCCCATTTTCAACTCGAGGATAACCTCTTTTATAATTACGGATTGGGCTCAAGGACTGTTCCACTACACCTATGATAATGGAATGAAAAAATAAACATACTCCTAAACTACCGTTCTGATCTTTAACTATATGTTATTGAAACCTTATTACAACAACCCAAATAAAAAACAAATTCAGAAATTCAAAGCATGTTATATATGAGGCTGTTAATACATAAAGTAGTAATGCGAATGAGACTACTCTATTACAATTTTAGTAACCTAACTAATCCCTTGCCTATTTTGGACATGACTTGTCCATCACAAGCTTGGCTTCCTCTGTCATATCCACACCATACAATAAGTTTTCAAAGTTTCAGCATCTAAACCTGCTGACTTAGGCAACCAGTGGCTAAATCTGTAGGCTGCTCAAGGTGAAACAAAAAAATAAATTAAAATAATGTTTTTAAGTAAAAGAAATTAGATGAAAGAAAGAAAGCATAACCCTAACAACTCATAAATAGTGTTGAACCTAAATGTTTTGCTATGAGGCAAAACTATTTTTTACCAGATAAAGCCACAAAATAACACTTATATATTGGCCAAGTTATGTGCTGAATCATTTTTTTTAACTTTAAACACACATACAAAACCAATCAAATGCATACCCAAAGTAAACTAACTATTATCATGAAAGGCATGCTATTTACAAATCCGATTCTTACATCATTTTTAAGAATTCAATTACATAAGAAAAGCTAAGGTTAAATACCTATGAACAACAACAAATCAGCAGCTAACAGATGAAGGAGAAAATGGAAATTGATTGAAGCTTGCAAGAACAAAAACCAACACAGCAATAACCCAGAAATGAATCATCAAGTTTGAACCAAATGAAGAGCTTTGAAATCTAGAAAAACCAGCTAAAAGAAACAAGAAAATCTTCCACTTCAAACCATATTTCTTAGCTTGTGGAAAACCCAAAATAAGAGGTTCTTAATATTTTTTTCTAAATTTTTTGAGATATGATATTTTCAAAAGAGGAAAGAGAGATTTTTGTGCAGTAAAATGATGTTGAATTGTGTTTAAATTAGAATGAGAGGACCTACCTATATATAGGTTGCCTAAGGAGGGTATCTTTTGGGCATATTCCTTATCCTATAGCCATATAGTACTATTCGTTTTTCAGCCCTTGGTACATCTGTACTATATTTCAGCATCTTTTTTATAACAGCTAGTGCAGCTGTAAATTTCTAGGAAGTTTTTGATTTTTAGCCTAAGTGAAAATCCCTTATTACCCTTTAATTCACTGCCTATTTCACTTTTAACCTAAGTTCTGATTTTAAATCAATTACAACTAATTTAGGCTTTTAACCAGGTGATTAAATTGCCTAAGGGTACTGCATTTCAACTTCTGAAATTTACTAAAGCTTAAAAATGGCTATCTAGAGGCTCAAGTCTAAACTTAACATCAATTGAGTCTAAGTGATCAAAACATGTAGGCAACTAAACTCAGATTCAAAGGCTTACTCAAACTTAAACTAAGTTCAAGATAAATCACGCTAAAGCTGAATTAGGCAATCAATTACTATGAATTCTATCCTAACTAAACCAAGGTATACTAGAAACAATCTTGCGAGAGGAATAATCATGATAGGAAAGGAAAGAACTGAGGTAAAAGAAACAAAATTATCAGAAATTAAACATGCAAATTAAATCCCTAATGATGAAAAATAAACATGCATCTAAACAAAAGTAATTAATAGAAAAAAGGAGGAGAGGCCAAAAAAAGAAAAAAGAAACCTAGAATTAAGCGGTTTAACAAGAATATTTAAATACAAAAAGAATCAACAAACAAAAAGAAACTAAAGAGAAATGTAGAAGAAGTTACCTAATGTCCATATCCAAAACAAACGGGAACATCCAACGAGCTGTGACCAAACTTTACGGGGTAAAAATAAACTTTAGGCGATCATTAATCAATTGCTCTGAACAAAAGCAGTCGATTAATGGAAGTCTTAGGTTCAAACGACCTGAAAACCCACTTGAAGTTGAAAGTTGAAAAATTAAGGTTCTCGATAACTTAGATTCAAAATCTGAGGGAATTCAAGCTGATTCGAAGGGGATTAACGAATAGGAGGGCGGCTAGGGTTTGGTTCTTTGAGAGAGGTGAGACACTGATGAGGTTTGCAATGGGGGGGGGGGGTCCGTCTCATTCAGATAGTTATATGCAAAATGATAGACCAGTTCCGGGCCATTGGATTAACGAGATCCAACGACTGTGATCAATCATTCACAAAACGGGGTTGTTTGGGGACCGGGGGAGCTGGACCAGGTGTATTTGATTTTGGGACTGGGTTGGACGGATATTGGTGCAATATTGGGCTTCTTTGGGTATTAAAATCAGTGCAATTTCAAAATGAAAACCCAACTCTTTTATTTCCCTTTTCTTTTCTTTTCTTCTCTTTTTTTAATTGAAATTACTAAAAAATAAAATTCTAAATTATTTAAATTGTAAAATTAAACCAACTATCCAATTATAAAAATTATAAACATCACTTAAATCTAAATTAAAAGAAAGAATCTATAAATTCAAAAATTAAAAGATAAAAGATATAAAATGAGCTGTTTTTGTGATTTTCAAATTTCTATAAAATAAATAATTACCGATTAATCCTAAAAATACAGTAACAAATCCTAAATACAATGGATGGTATTTTTCGTATTTTTCATGATTTAAATAAAATTTAAACATGCACAAAATACAAACAATTAAATAAAATTCTACAAAAATTCCTAAAATGGCAAATAATTAATAGAAAACTATTTTCTTGGGATTTTATGAAAATATTTTATATAGGTCAAAAATCACATTCTCACAGCTACCCCTCTTTACTCGGAAACACGACGGGTTTTCGGGCAAAGACAAAAATGAGCATTTATGAGCTATTTTTGCCCGTTTAAAACTCCGTGAGAAGCATCTTGGAAAAAGCCCGACCAAACTTTGCTTTATAGGTTGCCTACATATCCTTGGCTATAAAAGAATCAGGTTAGTGTAGTTCTAAAAGCTTTGGTAGCTGTGATTTTACTGCTGTTGATGTTGTTTCTGCTTGTTGAACTCCTTATTACACCAAAAAGAAAGATGAAATGCGAAACTAGCTAAGCCTATCAACTACGAGTTACAAGATTCCTTTCTATAAACCTTCTAAAGCTTGATCTTGAGTCTTAGATGGTTCTTCCTGCAGACTCCAACCTGAATCTTGATGCTTGTTAGTTGCAACCACTGGTTCATGTTCTTTAGCTTTTCAGATCAAGGCGGGACATGCAAGGCTTATGACTTCGACCATGGTTTAGGCAGTCCACATCTTTTCTCCACTTCCACACTCAGAGTTCATCTTCTTTTCTTGTTTCTTTTATTTGGGTCGAGACTTCTTCTTTTGGTAACCTCAAACCTTGTGCCTCACGTAAAAACCTGATCAGGCACCAAAGCAAACAAACGAATGAAATTTTTTGCCCGAGTTTTCAATAGGAAAATTTTGGGAGATATCACAACAAAATCCAAGTTATTTATTTATTGAAAGCAATAAAATAAGGATTGTGTATCCTTGGGAAAAAGATATTAGGAAGTGGAGCCCTATATCTATAATGAAATCAACTAGGTATTAGGGGCCCTAAATTGGAAAAATTGCCAGGTTATGCTGGAAAAATGTCAGGGTTATGCCGGAAAGGTAGGAAGGTCATCAGGTTATGCTGGGGAAGGTCGTCAGGTTATGCCGAAAGATAATAAGGTCCTCGGGTTATGCCGGGAAGGTCCATGAGTTATGTTGGGGAAGGTCATCGGGTTATGCCGGAAGAGAAAAATGTCCTCGAGTTATGTTGGGGTGGGTCACCGAGTTATGCCAGAAAAGAAAAAGGTCCTAGGGTTATCCGGGGGAGGGTTATCGGGTTATGTCAGAAAAGATCATCGGGTCATACTGGAAGAGAGAAAAGGTCCTTGGGTTACACTAGGAAGGTCCATGAGTTATGCCAGGGAAGGTCATCGAGTTATGCCAGAAAAGAAAAAGGTCCTCAAGCTATGCCTGGGAATGTCATCGGGTTATGCCGAAAAAGAAAAAGGTCCCCGGGTTATACCGGGGAGATCCACGTGTTATGCCGAAAAAGGTCATCGGGTTATACCGGAAGAGAGAAATAGTCCCCGGGTTATGCCAGGGATCAACTTGGGAGTGAGACCCTATGTTGGAAGAACGTAGCTAGAGATTGGGGACCCTAGGCTACTATGATTTTGGAATTTTTCTTCTTCTTGTTTTCATTTCACTTTTAATACTTTATTCAAGAGAATGCATGAAGAGTTTGAAAGGGACTTCCCTTTTTGGGTTAACTTCTGCTGCAGGACCATTCTGGTCTCTGCGTACCTTGTATTATTGCACCTGCTTGTTGCGAGGTTATCTCAAATTTTGCCTATTTTCAGATCAAAGAATAATTTATCAGTTTGAAACGGTTGTTGGTTTAGTGGTCTTGATTGTTTTGGTCACTTGATCTCGGCCCAACTCTTTTGCTGAAATCCTTTACCGCTTGCTGGCTTTCTGGAGACCGATCTCTCTTGTAAAACCGGGTATCTTGACTTTTCCCAAAATTTCAGATGAGGGTTAACCCGTGTGGGGCCTTGCCTTTCTTATTTTGCCTTTATGGTAGCTTGAATTCGGGTTTATTACCATTTGAAGAGTTTTCAACTCTGGAGCGTCGGCCATCAAGGCCAGTTGAGATCGACTTGAGGCACCTGCTGAGGCTGGGTGCATTTACTTGAACTTGGTTTTTGCTAAACAGAACCCTGTAAAACCAATCTTGCCATCTTTTCTTTGTATTAATTTTGGAGGAGATTTAAACCAAAAGGAATTCAAACAAAAGTAAAGAAAGGACGGAAAAATGAATTTAAAGAGAAGTGTCCCTTTCGGAGGAGGAAAGAAGGACTTATTTAGAGTTCATGCAAACTTCAATAGACATGACATGCTTCTTGGACTTGATATTCGATCTGTGCAACTATCCAACTTTTCATAAATATTGACACCCAAATCTTCCCTATATATTTTCAATATGCAAAATAAGTTCAAAATGGCTTATATATGCACATGTAAGCACATTCAAATATTTTATTATTTTTTCATAATTTTAATGGTTTTTAAATCAATTTATTTCCCGTTTTCATCCATAAAATCCCAACAATTATGTCCAAATTATTATTTTTGATGATTCATTTATTGGATTGTTATATTTATTCCAAAATATGGCTAAGGTAATTTTTACAATTTCATTTAGTATTTTTTAAAGTTAATTGCACATAATTGCAATATTAGACATTTTTAGGTTTAAATTTGTCTCATGTTTATAAAATGGGATCCTATATTTTAAAATTGTTAATTATACATTATAAATCATTTTAGGGATTTCAATTTATTTTCAAAAAACTTATTTACTATTTTTTATAAATTAAAAGGAAAAAGTGGCTATTTCAATTATAGCCCAAATTGGTTTCAATTATAACCCAAATCAAGTCCCCAATTTCCCCATTCCAATTTCAATTTTAACTCGATCCCTAACCCAATTAAACCAACCCAACTCGAATCCCTACCTACCCCATTCAATCCAGGCTGTTGATCAAAATTATCAACGGCCACCAGCTCCCCTTACCATTTATAACCCAAACCAACTCCTAACCCTAAATAATTTTCCACCACCCGCCGCCCTTGAATTTACCTTTCTCTCAATTCTCTCTAAAAACTCACCTGAACTCTAGCCTCTGCCCTCTGATCCTACCCTAATCCACTCTAATACCTACCTAATCCATGGCCCCTCGTGGTCATTTAGGGCGTATACCAGCCTCTTATGGCTCCTGCATGTTTGGTTTTGTGGTTTCATGACCAGACCTCGAAGGAGTCTGGTCCATTCCTGCTCTACTGTTGTTTATGGCATTTATCCGGCCATCCACGACCTTTCTTCGGCCATTCATGGCCTTTCAAGGCAGATCCTTGACTTTTTCTGGTTAGATTGTTAACTTTCGAGGTCTTTCTAACTTCTTTTGGGTTTTTTAAAACCCTAGCTCTAAGACCTTTCAATTTTCTTTCAGATCTCTTTTAGATATGTAATTACTATGAATTTCTTATGTGTTTTTCTAGAAGGTTCTTCAACGTTTCTTTCAAAATGACTCTTCATTTTTTCCAACGATTAGGGTTTTGCCTTTAAGAGTTTTTCAAAAGATTTCTTCTCTGATCTTAATGATTATTTGTGACTTTTCTTTGTTTAAAACGATCTGCTCATGTTGTTCTTCTCTCTATTTTAGCATATTAAAAACCCTAGTTCCTTTTAGTCTTATCCGAGTTCTGGAAATTGTTTGTTTAAATATGTTCTTGTTCTTTGTTTCTGACTCTATTTTCCTTTTTTGACTTGTTTGATTTTGAGTTCTTACCATCTCTTAAGCTCGACTACTATTGAAGCACTAAATTTCTTAGAAGTTTTTCTCACTTGTTACTACTATGAGATCTTTACCTCTTTCTGATTTCTCTTATCTGTTACGATATTCTTCTTCACTATTGATTCTATGTGACTACTTGACCTACTTGACTACTGTGCCTCGAATATTTTCTTTACTACTAAATACTAGATTATTTCTGCCACTATTGTATGTTTGTGTTATCTCTTTTGCCAATGTATTTGGCCTCGCATGTCTGATGCTTCTGTCCACTCTATTTATATATTGAAGTGCAGAATCATGTTTCATCCTTGATTGATCTTGTAACTGATTGCAAAAGCTTTTCTTTTATTAACGCTAATTTCACTCTCTTGTTCAAATTAATTAATTCCTTTCCCTTTACTGCGATATTTTACGTTGCTGAATCATTTTTAAAATAAGCCTATTTTGTACTTGGACTTGATTGTTTACTGCAAGCTTTTACTGCCCCTTATATGGCAATAATCAATCTGTCCAAATTAATTTTCTTTCCTTAATTGAAACATGTTAGTACCCGTTAAGCCATGATTCCTTAATTAAAGGGAATCACTGGTGTAATTGATTCTGACTTGTGATTGTTTCAATGTTTGTTGTAAGACTTTACTTATTACCTTACTTATCACTTGTTTTCAAAAGCTATAAGTATCCATCCCCTCTTCTTTCAAGACACGACGAACTTGAGTTAAAAATACACACTCACACTTAAAACTCTCTCTTTCTTTACTGCTATTTGTGCTATTGCTTTGTCTAGCCGTCTGAAAGCCAAGGCTAGACTGTGGAATCTTACTTACTTTTGCTTACTGCACTTTGCTTCTCTACTGGTATGTCCTAATTAATTTTTCAAGCCTCAACAACAACATGCTCTCTTTAGTTGCTTTAGTTTTCTCATTCTAGTTTACTTCTGCTTATGTTTCTGCAGTCTTGTTACATTACTAGCATGTTGAAATATTTTCCCTTCCCTTTTTTCTTTTTAGATTAATGTTTCCCTATGTATGTACAATGTCAGTCGCTTGTTATTTAATTTGCTGACTTATGAATCCCAAACCCCACATCCCCTCTATGTGTCCTTGTTCATTTAGTTGGGTTGTGTCCATGCCAACATTAGCTATTGCTGTGCATGACCAAACCTGCCCTTTCCAGGATCATATACTTGATAAAACGCATTCCCAAAACCCCTCGACCCTCTGAGTGATTACTGATTCTGTGTATTTTGAGCTACTACTACTTTTTTCAAATCACCCTTTAATACTGTTTCCAACTCACTTTTAATCAATATCTGTCCTGCACTTCCACTATATTCTTAGAACCTAGGCTCTGCCTCTCTTGTGTGAGCCTTGACTTGGGTCCCTTGAGACCCTTAGGGAAATTTGACACACCCAGGTATGAGAAAGGTTTTGAACACCATGCGCATCTGAAATGATTAATTATATAACTCAGATAGGAAGTAAAGATGAGGCTTCTTTTGGATGTAATTTCTTATTTTTGCACTACTTTTTTAATTTAAGTATTTGGTCTGTAATAATTTGTAACAAACATTAGGGTTTGGCTAGTAAAAAGGGATGGGGCAATTATGCATGTTTTAAGGGTAGATATCCTGCTTATAGGATATGTATTATAAAGTTTCTCATGTTTTACTTCCACACTTAGATATCATGCCTATAGGATATGTTTAATGAGTTCTGCATGTTTTACTTCCATGCTTAGACATCATACCTATAAGATCTAATGGCTATAATCAGACATCATGCCCACAAAGTCAAAATCAGCTTCTAAATTAGATGTCATGCCCATAAGGTTAACAACTGCTACAACAAGCAGAGGCCTGATTCGGACTTCTTATCTGAGCTATATAAGGAATCTGGTTCTAACTCAAATACCTTATATTATGATTTTTAAAATTCAGACTTTAACTGTGCTTGAGTCATGCTATTTATATATACTATTTATGGAGGAATATATGAGCCTCTAAATGCCTACATGTTTTCCCTTTTTTGTTGCCTTAGTCTTTTGACTTTAAACCTAAGAGTCAGCCTAAATCTTCCCTATTGTAGGAATAGTAGCCCTAAATTCCTCCGAAACTGATAGGAATGTGACAGGTAATAGCATGCAATAGAGTTTGAGACCAATCTGTGCTTTAAATACCTTTATGAGGTGCGAAAGGTAGATATAGATGTGATGACCGGTGTGCTAATACCACGTGTAGATCCTCTTTCGAGGAGTGATTACTAGGTATTGCATTGATGTAATCCATATTAAAAATAAATCTAGGACCCACTTTATATTCATTCGCATGATTAGTTATAACTCTTTCGAAACTTTGCTTTATTTTATCATTTTCAAACACTTGTGTATTTAAAATCCCTCTTATTTGAGCCTTGTTTGTTTACATGTTAATTGTACAAATTCATAAAGAACTATCTGGCCGGGAACCACACTAGTGGATCCTGAGGGGTGCCTAACACCTTCCCCTTGGGATAATTTCAAGCCCTTACCCTATCCCTGGTTATCAAGCATAGTTGTAGTTGAACCCCATAGGTGCCCTAACATACCTTAAAATCATTAGGTGGTGACTGTTCAAAAATTGCAAAACCTCTTTCCCAAAAGGAAAGAGTTGTCCCAACAAGATGTCATAAACACGATTTCTGTGAAGGAAAAAGGGGGTGTGACAATAAACCGGTTATGACCCTTGTTTTAAAATCGAGAAACCTTGTCAGGACTCTTTTAGTGGTAATGGTTGTAAGAGATTCCTCTGTCTCTCTCAATGGCGCCCTTTGCGGGTTTTCGCCAATTGACCTCTCTCATTTCTCCTCTCACCGTTGCCTTATAGTGCTCTTTATGAGTATTCACTAACAAGACTCTCATTTTCAATTTCTCTGCCTGCCATAGCCTTATGGTGCCCGTGTGAGGTTTCACCGATAAGACTCTCTCATTTTATTTCTCTCATCTGGTTGTATCAGATCTAAAACAGCTATATTCTCCGATTCTTGAACATTCTCACCGCTTGATCAGAAGGACTTGAACATGATTTAGGGTAAAAGAGTTTTGATTGGATTACAACTTTGGAACCTTCCTAGAGAACCGTTGTCGAACCATTATAAAATCTTCCCTAGTTTAACTTTTGGGGGAATTTGGATTTTTATTTTGGTGTGACTAAACCCCAGAGAGAGACAGCCTACGTATCGTTTCAAAATCATGTCGAACGTAGTTCAAGGAAACTTTTGTTTTTGTTTTTGTTTTTATTTTTTATTTATTTTTTATTTTTTTACAAATCGTTTTCAGGTTCCAAAGAGTGTAATAAAAGAAGGGTAACCAGCTCAAAAGGTTAGCAAAAGGGTTGAAGTGTTTGGGGTAACGAGAATGAAAGCCTTTGTCATCCTAATTGGATAATATTGGTACCGCAAAAGGGTTAAACGTAATAACTTTTGACTGTGTCTGCATTTACAGTTGTCTCATGGTCATTTCCTTCAATGTCTCCCATATACAACGCCCCATTTTGGCAACAATTTTTTGATAATGTATGGGCCTTTCCGGTTAGAAGCAAACTTTCCTTTTGCTTCCTTGTGATGAGGGAGAATACATCTCAAAATGAGTTGGCCCACTTAAAAATTCCTAGGACGTACTTTCTTGTTGTAGGCACATGCCATTCTTTGTTGATACAACTGCCCGTGGCAAACTATGGCCATCCGCTTTTCATCAATCAAGGTTAACTTTTCCAGGCGGGTTTTGACCCTTTCACTGTCCTCAATCTCAACTTCAAGAATGATTTGAAGAGATGGAATTTCAACTTCTTCAGGTATTACGGTTTCAGTGTCGTAAACCAATAGATAAGAGGATGCTCCAACTGATGTTCGCACAGTTGTGCGATATCCCAATAATGCAAATGACAACCTTTCATTCTATTGCCTTGAACATTGAATCATTTTTATAAGAATCTTCTTGATGTTCTTATTTACTTTTTCAATGACACCATTAGCTTTAGGCCGATAACGGGTAGAGTTCCGATGCGTGATCTTGAATTGTTTGCATATCTCCCTCATCAAGTGACTACTTGGGTTTGCAGCATTATCCGTAATGATAGTTTTAGGGATACTAAAATGGCAAATCTTGTTGGAGTGCACGATGTCTACCACTGCTTTCTTAGTGTTAGCTTTGAGATATAATTGCTTCAAGCCATTTTGTGAAGTAGTCGATGGCAACAAATATGAATCTATGCCCATTTGAAGCTTTTGGCTCGATTAGCCCGATGACAACCATACCCCAAGCAACGAACGGCCACGGTGCTGACATAGGATGCAGTTCTGTAGGTGGTGCATGAATCAGATCACCGTGTACCTAACACTGATAACATTTACGGACGAAAGTGAAGCAATCATTTTCGATGGTGATCCAGTAATACCCTGCTCGAAGGATTTTCTTTGCAAGGATGTATCTATTCATATAGGGTCCACATACTCCTATGTGTACTTCATTCATGATTCTCCCGGCCTCTTGGGTATCCACACATCTCAAAAGGTTTAAATCTGGAGTCCTTTTGTACAAAACTTCTCCGCTCAAGAAGAAACCACCAGTGAGCCTTCTAATGATTCTCTTTTGATCTCCACTGGCTTACTCCGGATATCCCTATGTTTTTAGAAACATCTTGATATCACGGTACCATGGCTATACATTTGGCTCCACCTCAACTGCATTGCAGTAAGCATGCCTTTCACAGATTTGGATTTCTGACGAGTCAATGTGGACATTCCCTGGATATGGAAACATCGAGGACAAAGTAGCGAGTGCATCGGCTAACTCATTGTGAAACTAAGGGATGTACCTAAATTTTACTGACTTGAACCACTTGCCAAGATCTTCCACATGTTGCCTGTATGGAATAAGCTTGACATCTCGGGTTTCCTATTCACCCTGAGCCTGTAGAATAATCAAGTCTGAATCTGCCATGATTAACAATTCTTCCACATCTTGGTCAATTGCCATGTTCATACCCATAATGCAGGCTTTATACTCGACAGTGTTGTTTGTGCAGAAAAACCGAAGATGGACTATTATCGGATAATGTTGAGCAGTGGGTGAGATTAAGATTGCCCCAATCCAGACACCTTTTGCATTCACCACTCCATCGAAGAACATTTTCCAAGCATTGGTGTCTTATGGAATTACCTCGACCGAATTCACTTTCTTGACTGGAAAGTAAGTACTCAAAAGTTGATACTCATCATCACTAGGATTTTAGTTAGGTGATCCACTAGAGCTTGAGATTTCATTGCCGTGGGTGTGACATAGACTATGTCGAAATCGGTGAGCAGGATCTACCATTTTTCTAACCTTCCTATAGGCATCGACTTCTGGAATATGTACTTTAGAGGATCCATTCTAGTGATGAGGTAAGTGGTGTAGGCCAACAGGTAATGCCTAAGCTTCTGAGAGACCCAAGTTAGGGCACAACAAGTTCTTTCCAATAGGGTATATTTTGCTTCATAACTTGTGAAATTTTTGCTCAAATAGTAGATTACCTGCTCTTTCTTCCCGGTCACATCATGTTTCCCAAGGACACAGCCGAAGGAATTCTCTGAGACTATCAGGTACAAAAACAAAGGCCTCCCAGGTTTGGGTGGAACCAAGACTGGCGGGTTTGACAAATATTCTTTGATTTTTTCAAAGGCTTCTTGACACTCATCGGTCCATTTAATTGTTGCAACATTCTTTAAAAACCTAAATATGGGCTCACATGTGGAATTCAACTGAGTAATGAATTAGCTGATGTAGTTCAACCTTCCTAACAAACTCATAACCTCTTTCTTGGTTCTCAGATGAGGCAAATCCCGAATAGACTTTATTTTTGTTGGATCTAGCTCAATACCCCTCTAACTGACGATGAATCCCAAAATTTTCCCTGACGGAACTCCAAATACACATTTAGCCAGGTTTATCTTCAAATCATATTTGCGCAGCTCAAAGAACTTTCTTAGGACCCGAACATGGTCATCTTGTATTCTGGATTTAATGATCACCTCATCCACATACACCTCGATTTCCTGGTGCATCATGTCATGAAATATGGTAGTCATAGCTCTAATGTAAGTTACCTCGGCGTTCTTCAAACCAAAAGGCATGAACTTGTAACAATAAGTGCCCCAGAGTGTGGTGAAGGTTGTCTTTTCCGCATCTTCTTCATCCATCAATACCTGATGATATCCAGCATAACAGTCTATGAAAGACTGTATCTCGTGTTTGGTACAATTGTCAATGAGGATATGGATGTTTGGTAGAGGAAATTTGTCCTTGGGACTTGCTTTTTTCAGATCTCGATAGTCAACACACACTCAGGTTTTCCCGTCTCGATAGCCAACCATGTGGTGTATCAGACCACGCTGATCACACCTGCTTTCAACTTTTTGATGAACTCTTCTTTGATCTTGTCACTAATGTTAGTTTTGAACTTTCTTTGTTTTTGCTGGACAAAGGAACACTTGGGGTAAGTTGGTAATTTTTTGCACCACTAGATCAAAATTTAACCCTGGCATATCATCGTAAGACCAAGCGAATACATCTTTGAATTCAAAAAAAAGTTGGATCAGTGCATCCCTAGTTCTTTCATCTGTGTGAATGCTTATCATGGTATCTTGGAATTCTTCAGAACTACCTACATTTACTGGCTTGGTTTCATTTAGATTTGGCTTAGGCTTATTATTAAAATTTTCCAATTCTTGATTTATTTCCCTAAAAGCCTCTTCTTCGTCATACTCAGGTTCTTGATTCATTATTTCACAATTAGACAGTGTGTTTGGATCCGGACATGAAGTCCGCAAGCATGCCATGTTATTTAAAGTTGCATTATTATAACTGAAAGAAGAAATAAGAAAGAGTAACAAAATTAGTAAGAATAAAGAGAGAGATTCATGAATGGTGAAATATTGATTTCATTTCATTGAATTTTGAAGATAACAGGGTTTACATTGGAATTTAAAGACAGTAAACTAAAGAAAACATCCAAGTTACACCCTGAAAAAACTCGTGATGTAGAAAAGGTGGCAAGACTGGACTACTGGGATTCCCGCCTAACTGGGAACAAAGTAGCCTTCTAGTTTTGCAACTTGGCATTGGGCCCCATATAGAGCACCTCAACGGTGCTCAAGCCTTCTCCTGGCTGGACCATGAGGGTTTCATACAACATCTGCCTCGTAGCTATACATATTTCTTCAATTTCTTTGGTCTTTAAGGCCTCATCTTCCTCTTTTGTGTACTTGGGCTTAACAAATATTTCGAACAGATGCGGGGTTGGCTAAGGCAAGACAAAACCATTGTTCTTTCACTCATTTGCCCATGTTTCATCAGCTGGCATGGCTTGAAAACCCATACCAAAGAATTTCTCGCTAGCACCCAGAGTGATAGTTTCTATGACACCTTGTAATGATGTCCTGAGGCCCTTCCCGGGCTTATAACCATGCCTGATCATTTCCTTGGCAACCATAATTGACATATTTGAGAGAAAGGGTTGAGGACACGGGCTTCTTTCTTCACATTGGTCTGCGACCACAACCTCAAAGCTTGAGAGATTATATGTTCTCCACCTTCCCTAGCTTCCAGACATGGGATTGACAGGTCACGATAAATTGATTGCTCGTCCTCTATGTGGACTACGATCTCCTGGTCTTCCTATTCAAATTTTACCATCTAGTGGAGAGTGGAAGGTATGGCCCACGCCGCATCAATCCAAGGCCTTCCAAAGAGGAAATTATAAGAAATGTCCATGTCCAGGACCTCAAACATCACCTCGAAATCCACATGACCAATAGTCAAAACCAAATCGATCTCTCATATGGTGTCTATCATGATGCCATCAAAGGCACACACACAGACATTGTTAGGCCTGATTCTCTCAGTCCCAATCTCAATTCTTTGCAAAGTTAAGAGAGGGCAGATATAAACTCCAGATCCGCCATCCAGTATGATTTTTTTCACATAGTAACCGTCACTTTTAAATGACAAATGAAGGGCTTTGTTGTGGGTGACCCCTTCTGAGGGCAAATCATTCTTGCTAAATGAGATCTGGTTGATTGTGAATAATATTTCTGCCATTCTCTCCAGTTGGTCAACGGTAGTTTCAATCGGAACATAAGCTTCATTGAGGGTTTTTATCAACAATTTTTTATGCTAGATTGAGCTTACCTTATTGTTCGCAATTTTCATTATACGAAAAAATTCTTCGGCTTCTTCAGCACTAACATGCTTCTTGAGTGGGAAATGGTTCTTCTTGGCTTTGTTCAAACCCTCCAAGTTAAGGTATTTCTCAGCTGGGTTAGTTTCATTTGCTTCTCCTAGGACCTCTTTTCCCTTGTAGGTTACTATCGCCTTGTTATAATTCCATGGGATTACAGTAGGGTCTGTCATGGGCTTCTACGGTGCGCAGCCAATAACCACGAGCTTATTCAGCCTTGGTAAAATTACTAGCCCCCATACCACATATGTCCCTTTAGGAACATACATTTTAGGTCCCTTGTTCAGCTCGAACCTTTTTGGAGGGCTCAATGTCATTTGCTCTTTCTTGTGACCCCGGGGAACATAAAGAATGGCATCTTTTGAGGGTACTGCCCCAGTTTTGGTTTCCACTGTCTTTTATGCATTTTGATGAGTGGATTTACTCCTTTTCTCCCCATTGTCTTGCTTTGTAACATCCTTTGGTTTCTTCTCAACATTAACGATGGCAATGATGGCTTTCAAAGTGGGATCAAACTCCTTATCATCACAAATCATCCCAATAACTAGCTCATTGTTGTGAGCTGGTAATGCATTGTCGGTCACATTAGAAATTTCTTCATCCTTCAGCACTATACATTTTTGCTCTATGAGGTTTTCAACTGCTCTTTTTAGAGTCCATCAGTCTTCAGTGTCATGTCCTTTTACCCCAGAATGATAGGTACATTGGCTACCAGGTCGGTAGGAAGGTGACTCAAGATTTTTTCTATTGGGGGGTACAGGTTGTAGCAAACCCATTTGGACCAGTTTAGGAAAAATGCTAGAGTATGATTCACCAATAGGCATGAAGTTTATTCTCCTGGGTGGCTCCCGAGCACAGACATTGTAGGAGAAATTATTTTGTGGTGGTCGGGGATTATATTGAGCTTCGTGGGGACGGTTATTTCTAGGAGGTGGAACTCTATTTTGGGTAAACTGTTGTCATGGTCGAGTGTATGGCTGGGCGTTCATCACCGCGTAAGGCTGGGGGGCCATAGCATAAGCTACACCCTGGTGAGGATAATAATATTGCTGGGTACTTGGAGAGAAGTAACTTCTGGGTGGATGAGGGTTTCTCAGACTTGCAGCCGCCATTGCCACTTCTTCCTTCTTCTTTATGTTCGCTACACCTCCGGACCTGCTTTGAATTGCTTAAGATGTAGATCATATGGCAGATTGGCTCAATATGCGCCCTGTTTTTAGACCATTCTCGACCATCTCACCAATCTTGATGGCCTCAACAAACGGTTTCCTCATTGCAGACATCATATTCTGAAAGTAGTCAGCCTCTTACGCTTTTAGAAAAACACTAACCATTTTCGTTTCATCCATCGGAGGCTTGACCCTGGTCGCTTGTTTGTGCCATTTAACAACATATTCTTGGAAACATTAAGATGACTTTTTTTAGATTCGACAGAGAACTCCTGTCGGGAGCTATGTATATGTTATACTGTAATTGCCTGAAAAAATCTTGAGCCAGATCATCCCAAATGTGCCAACGAGATATGTCCCGATCCTTGTACCACTCAGAAGTAATGCCCACTAGACTCTCTTCAAAATAAACCATGAGAAGCTCCTTTTTTCCATCTGCTCCTCTCAGTTGATTGCAGTACCTCTTGAAGTGGGCTATGGGGTCTCCATGCTCATCGTACTTTGCGAATTTGGGAGTTTTAAAACCCTGGGTAGGTGGACATATGACAACATACATAAATCAGCGTAGGATATGCTCTTTTAACAACTTAAATCTTGTATATTCTTAAGGCTCTGTTCCATGCTCCTCATCTTGTGAGTGATTTTTTCTTGCTCGAGGTTCTTTTTAGTTTTCTCCCCGCAGTAAACTCATATCGGGGCTTGTTGGGGGTAGGAATTGGTAGTGAAATGGGCCGTTTCTGGTAGAAAGGATTGTACTTGAAATTGAAAGATTATGGGTCAAAGTTTGGCCTGGGCAAAGTGGGTTGTGCCGTGGCTGAAGAAGGTGGTGCAGTGAATATGTTGTAGGCCACACCTTAAATTAACACGTAAGGGCGAGCCTCAGAAGGTGTTCCAGCAAAGTGGACTGAGATGGTAGGATATCCGAGCAGAGTGTTTGGGTAATTTATTGGGACGTTAGAAGTTCCACTCGCCCTAGGAAGCAGCTCAGGGAAACTAGGTATCACATTTGGTGGCTCTCTATCATTGGACCAGGCATCACACATTTCCAATATACGGAGACATAAAACCCTATATTCCTCAGCATCTGCTAACTCTGAAGTTGGGATGGCGTAGATCGGGCTATCCTCTTAGATATGAATTGTTGGCAGATGACTCTCCAACGACATTTCAACACTTTGTTTGATCTTGTAAAGTAAGGATGTGAAGCCAGATTACCACAAAACCAATCACCTTAATATAGAACCTACTCAATAGCAAACACAACAAACCAGTTAGTTTGAGACAAATAACACATAGGGAATTGCATGTTGGGGGTGTGATGCACCTATACAGTTAATTTTGTTTTCTATATGTTTTGCAACGATTGCGTGTTTCAACCCAGCTTTTTTTTATCTCCCCAATATCTCCTTTATTTTCACCTTTTGCTCTTCTTTTATTTTGTCAATGTTTTTCCCTATTATTCCAGTTTTCCTCTCTTTCCTTTTTCTTGTTTTCTCTCTTGTTCTTGCTTTTCTATCTTTTCTTGCTTTTATCTCTATTATTTTATTCGAATTAATTAAAAACATGACCGGATCCGATTAGGATTTTCTATGTATCACGATGCTGCGTGAATTAGATCATCACGAAGTTCAAGGACTAAATACAAAAAATAAAGATAAATATCTTCGGGGTTTTCCAAATTTTCATTAATAAACACTTGTACTTTTATCTATTACAAAAGACTTCATCATACTCTTTCTAAGAATTTAACACTACAAACAGAGTCGAAATATACTTTAAAACTAGAAACTGAAATACATATGGAAATCTTCGAACCTAACTACGATTCGGGTTATGGTATAAGATGAGCTATGAATGTTGAATTTACAACTCCTCCTATTGTCTAATTAAACCAAAACCAAATTCCTTGATCACATCTGAGTTGGATAGAAAGTGTTTGATAAGGCTTGCTCAGTCGGGTTAACTCGATCGAGCGCCAGTTGCTCCTCCCGAGGTTGGGGCGTGACATCGAAGTAGGGATCTACACCAACACTTTTGCGCTTAAGGTGACGAAGGAACCGATGCCAAGGCAGAAGGAGGACAATTTATAATAATGGTATGTAAGGCCCCATGGAAATTTCTATCCAAAACTCAAAAAGCTCGTAGTGCCAAATTAGGAATACGTGTTAAAATGTGTAAATTTGGACTCTTTGGACTGATTTGTGCATTAAAAAACAAGAATTAAAGTTTTCCAGAAAAGTGCGATTATTTGGTCAAGAATGCGGTTGCATATTATGTATACGGACCGCATAGTTGCCGCAAAGTGAGTCAGTGTGTTGGTCAAATTTGAGGACAACTATGCGGTCAATTATGCGATTGCATAACCGAAATGCAGACCGCATAGTCGTCGCATATTTTCCTTGGGATTTTGTAAGGGGCAATTCTATGGTGCATTATGCGACTGTAGAGCCTGTATGTGAACCGCATTTCTCTCGCATACCCAAATAGTGTCTTCAAGTTTTGGGGAGCATTTTGGGGTTCATTATGCGGATCGTAAGTCAGCTTTGCGAGATTTGAGTCGGCCTCCTAATTTTTAATTTTTAAAACACGACCCCCTGTTGATATATCTTGTGCAATAGATCATTTTGAGCCTATTTCTTGGTACTTTTAAAGTGACAAAGAGGGTATAAGAGAGGGGAAGTGCCTAGCATCAAAATTGCTCCACAATTCTTTGATAAGCATGGGGGATAATCAAAAAGGTCACCTAAACCTTCATCCCAAGAGGTAATACTCCATCATCTTAACTCTTAAATTTTCAACAAAGCCATAAGGGGGATCATTGATGAGGTACTGTGTAAGAATAAACTTCTTGCATGCATACAAAATCACGGAGTATTGAGAAATTGTGAACTGAAAAGAAAGAAATTAGGGTATAAAATGATAAAGAATCTCTAACAAAAAGGACCTAAGATCACAATGCACCCCTAGTGCTTGATAATATGTTCAAACGAGCTAAATTCTAATCTTGTCGCTAATTCTTGGTTCAATTTGTAATTCTTATACAATAGATCAAAGTTCTAAGAGTTACGGAATTTTGTAAGGATTAAAAAAGCTATATCGAGGTATGTATGGCTAAAACCCCGTCTTTTAGAAATTGAGCTTCATCGGTAATTGTGTGAACATGGTAAGTGTAAAGTTGAATTGTTGCATTGCTTGTTATTTTACACGAGTTGGTGTTGTAACCTTATATGTGTGAAAAATGTGTCTCAATATGATCAACGTGCTATTTTGATAAATTGAGAGGGGGAAAAAGGTATGAATTACGTATTAAAATGCTTAGACCTTAAATCGAGATTGAAGCTACATATATTGTGTCATCTAAGTGAAGTATTATCCGTGCTTACAATTTAAATTGCTCTTGTGTGCACTTTCTGTCCAAATGCGGCCTAGTGCTAAAAATAATGTGATAAAGTCGTTGACCCAGGTGCCTATGAAATGAGATATGTGAAATGAAATGATTAAACAACGCCTTGGTAAGGCCTAGCCGATCGGGCTGAGATCGGACTCCGCTCAAGATAGCGGTAGGTAAGTGAAGGAATTCCTAAAAAAGGGGAAAATGAGATTGTGGTTGAAGTGTATGTCTCAAATGAGGCAACTTAGCCGATCGAGTCAAGATCAGACTTCGCTCAAGATAGAGGTGGTATTGTGAACAAATTATGAATAGAATGAAATGCCCCAAAGCTAAAGGCTATGGAAACATGATGTGAAAGTGTATGGATATTCATTATTGATGATGTTGTGATAGTTTAAAGCTATGTGTTATACTTGTGATTTCATATTCTTGTGTAAAAATTCACTCTAATTAGTTGGTGTTTAGTTATACATACTAGTACTATTCTAGGTACTAGTGTCCCTTTTTTCGGGGGGGGGGGGCACTATTTTTTTAAATGAATATAGGTGGCTTTATAGCGGACACTGCCGATCATGCATAGCGGAGTGTCCTCATCCCGAAGACTTGGTGAGCCCCTTTTCCTTCAATGGTTTATGATGTACTTCTTTTGTTGTAAACTTCAATTTTTGAGGCATAGTCGGAGCCTTGTTGCCGGCGTTGTCATAATTCGTCTTTTGTATCCATATAGGCTCTGTAGACATTATGTGGGTTTTGGTTGGTCAGCTTAATGATCTGTGTACAACTCTATGCTCTAGTTCGTCTAGCAACAACTGTATAAAATCTTGGAAACTTAACCACGATTTAAGATTTGTGATTAAAAAAAATAAACTTACAATGTTTAATGCTTAAGTTTGCTATTGTCTAATTATTCGAAAGCTGGATTCCTTAATCATTTTGAGTGGGGTAGAAAGTGTCAATAAGGCTTGCTCAGTTGGGTTCTCTCAATTGAGTACCGGTCGCGCCTCCTGAGATTGGGGCGTGACAAACTTTGTATCAGAGCCTAAGGTTATAAAGTGTGCTAGGATGTTTCGAAGCCATGTCTAGTAGAGTCCTTCTTATTGGTGTGAAGTCGACCACATCTATAAGTTGGAGGCTACTTGGGCATTAGGAATAACACCCTTCTTTGATATTCTGATCATGTGGCAATTGTGAAACTATTCCTTCTCAAACTGGTGCTTGTTCTGCCTTTCAGTAAATGGCACCTAAGAAGAAAGAAAGAATTGGCCAAGCAACCAATGCCACCTCGGGAGTGGTTGATGAATCACTGCTTGATACTGCGGGTAAGGGTAGTCGCCCTGCTATCACCCTGTTCGGCTGATCTATTCTAGAGTAGACTACCCCATTTCTTACACCTGCGGAGGGTGCCACTATCCCTCCAATTGATACTCTTGTCCCGCCTCCAACCCCAGCTTCCGGTTCTGGTATTTCCGGTTGGGATCTTAGGCGAGCAATTCGGATGTTGACTCAGATGGTGGCCTCTTAGGCGCAGAGGTTAAATGTTGCACCCAGTTCATCTAGCAACCAAGGGGATTCCACTAGTTCCAGAGTGAAAAAATTCCTTCAGTTAGATCCTCTAGTGTTTACGGGCGCCAATCTAGAAGAGGACCCTCAGGATTTTATTGATGATATGCACAAGACCATAAGGTTCATGCGTGCAATAGAGACAGAGGGAGTAGAGTTTGCTTCCTACCATCTAAAAGGGCAGCCTATTCGTGGTTTGAGTTGTGGGAAGATTCCCGTGAGGAGGGGAGCCCTCCGGCAAGGTGGAGCAAGTTTGCTGATGCATTTATAGACCATTTCCTGCCTGCCGAGATAAGGGCAGCCTGTGCAGCTGAGTTTGAGAATTTGAAGCAGGGTAGCAAAAGTGTATGGCAGTACCATATGGAGTTTGGCCGTGTGTACAAATAGGCTATTCACATGTTGCCCACAATGAAGGCTAGGGTGTGCCGGTTTCTTCAGGGCCTTAATCCTTTGACCATTAATGTGGCTTCTACAGTTGCATTCAATTCTGAAATGAACTATGGGAAGATGGCAGCATTTGCTCAGGCCACAGAAAATCACAAACGGAAGAGCGGAATAGAGAGAGAGGGTAGAAGCAAGACCCGGTCTGCGGGCAACACAAGTGAGTCTCTAGGTAGGGGGAGATCAGCTTTCCAGGGAGGATCATTAGGGCCATCCCAATCTGTTGCACAATCTTCAGGTAGTGCACCGCCATCAGGGCCCAGCCAACAGCATTAGTGGAGTCGTTTCAGGCACAGTCATGGCAACATGGGATACAACTAGTAGGGTCAGTCAGGAGAGAGATGGTAGCAACATCAGAGGTCCTCGTGCCCCAGGTACAGCAAGATGCACTCGGCGATTTGCTACATGGAGTTGGCTGTATGTTATGGATGTGGGATGAGGGGTCATATGGTGCAGCTAGGAGTGGTGCGCAAAGTTCGTTAGGACCCAGCTGGTTCTATGCTATGAGTTGTCGCCAGAATGCAGAGGCTTCTCCAGATGTTGTTACAGGTATTCTGACTGTCCAATCTCATGATGTGTATATACTTATTGACCCCGGTTCCACCCTGTCCTATGTTACCCCTTTTGTTGCTATGGAATTCGTGATAGAACCCGAACAACTTTGTGAACCAGTCTTGGTATCTACTATGGTTGGTGAGTCAATTTTGGCTACTCGAGTTTATAGAAGTTGTGTTGTCACGGTGCGTGGTAGGGATACCACAACCGATCTTATTGAATTGGTGATGGTTGATTTTTATGTGATAATGGGGATGGATTGGCTTTATTCATGTTTTGTTAATCTTGTCTGTCGAACTAGAACCGTGAGGCTTGAGTTTCCACATAAGAATGGTTTTGTCTTATCAAAGAAGATACTCTGAGCTGGTTACTTCTAGATGGCAATGGAAACAGACTGCATCCAGTATGTCCAGAAATGCCATCGCTACCAGATACATGCAGACATAATAAAGGTACCTCCAAGCGATCTCAACATAAAAAGCTCATCATGGCCATTCGCCGCCTGGGGAATGGACATCATTGGACTAATCGAGCCTATCGCTTCCAACGGACACAGATTTATCCTAGTGGCAATTGACTATTTCACCAAGTGGGTCAAAGCAGCATCTTACAAAGCCGTGACTAAGAAAGTCATGACAGACTTTGTTCGCAACCGTGTTGTTTATCGATTCGGTATTCCAGAGTAAATCATTACTGATAATGGCTCCAATCTTAGCAACGACTTGATGAAAACCATGTGTGAAATATTTAAGATCAGACACAAGAATTCCACAGCCTATAGGCCCCAAATGAATGGAGCTGTGGAAGCCGCCAACAAGAATACCAAAAAGATATTGAGGAAAATGATAGAGAAGCATAAACGGTGGCACAAGAAGTTATCATTTGCTCTATTAGGGTATCGAACCACAGTCCTCACATCGACTGGGGCAACCCCCTATATGTTGGTTTATAGCACAAAGGCCGTCATTCCCACTTAAGTAGAAATTCCTTCCCTAAGGATCATACACAAAGCTAAGCTCAACGATGCAGAATGGGTAAAGAGACGTTATGAGCAACTAGATCTTATAGGCGGAAAGAGAATGAATGCGGTCTGCCATAGTTAACTCTATCAGAACAGAATGTCCAGAGCCTTTAACAAAAGAGTCAAGCCAATACGGTTCACACCGAGATAGCCGGTGTTACAGAAAATTTTTCTGCATCAGGATGAAGCCAAAGGGAAGTTTTGTCCCAACTGGCAGGGCCAATACATGGTTCACCGGGTTTTGACAAGAGGAGCCCTCATACTTGTAGAAATGGACGAAGAAGTGTAGCCAAAGATGATTAATTCAGATACAGTCAAGCGTTACTATGTGTAATCTTTGTGTCTTCCCTATATGATGTAAATTGAACTACGCCTGACCTGATTCCCTTTTAATAGGGGATACGTAGGTAGCCCTATGGGTTCGGTCACAATTCAATAAAATTTTCATTTCCCCCGCAATTAGAAAATGGGACAGAATTTTGAGGAGGACCCTTAAAATTTCGAAGTAATTTTAGCCAATCGCCGCACAAGCAACAGGCAGAAATGTCAATCCATCAAACTAGGGCAGAATTTTGAGGAAGACCCTCAAAATTTTGTAGCAGGAGAGGTTGCAATGTCTTGAATTGCATCACAGTCGGTGGTTCATCTAAAACTATTTTTAATTATACATTTATGTCTTACTTTTAAAATATTGTTCATCTATATTAGTGAAACTACTTTTTTTAAGTGACGCTACCCCAACGATACAGACGGTATCACCAGATCAAAGCCGAATGTGTCAAGAAAAGCTAGCGGGGATATGACTAACCTTCCCCTTTACAAAACTCATGATTTTTCTTTGGATGAAGGCACTAGGATTACAAAATCATTGAACACATTGTATACCATAAGAACAAACGTTGTTCAAGAATACGATTCTCCAAACCATTGCTATCAGCACGCACCCGTAATGTTTTGTATGTCAAAAAGCTCCTAGTAATCACCACGCCGCAATCTGCTATCAGCTAAGAAAAATCTATTGTCGTTTGCTATTTTATTCCTTGCATAAGTCTACCATTCTACCTTTTAAGGTTAAGCTCTACCTATCTGCATCAGCATTGGATAAGGCGATCATTCTGCCTTCCAATCTGCATAAGGATACCATTCTGCCTTTCGAGTTTAAGCTCTACCTCTATATGCATCGGCATTGCATAAGGCTACTATTCTGCATTCCAACTTGCATAAGTCTACCATTCTTCCTTCCCAACTTGCATAAGGCTACTATTATGCCTTCCAATTTGCATAATGCTATCATTCTACCTTCCTAACTTGTATAAGGCTACTATTTTGCCTTCCGAGGTTAAACTCTACCTCTATCTGCATCTGCATTACATAAGGCTACCATTCTGCCTTCCCAACTTGCATAAGGCTACTATTTTGCCCTCTGAGGTTAAACTCTACTTCTATCTGCATCTGGATTACATAAGGCTACCATTCTACCTTCCAACTTGCATAAGTCTACTATTATACCTTCCTAGGTTAAGCTCTACCTCTATCTGCATCTGCATTGAACGGCTGAAAGATCGCCACATTGCACGGCTGGAAGATCGCCATATTGCACGGCTGAAAGATCGCTATATTGCAAGATTGAAAAATCACCACATGTTACTGCACCTATCATGGACTAAAATATCGCCAACCCATCCAAAGGCGTCATCATTTGGAGGCACTATACTCATAGCCCTAGAACACCATGTCATGGCCTGAGGACATGTTTTTTTGCATATCATTATTCAAAGGCATCATGGTTCGGAGGCACCATCTACATAGCACGAGAGTATTATTTCATGGCCTGCGAATACTTTATTATGTGCTTCATTTCCCAGGACATCATGGTCTAAAGATGGCATCCTAACAGTTCAAAGATAGCATTTATGGTCCAATGGGAATTTGCATCATGTCCAAATATATGCTTGTATTACTTATTTGCAGGTAAACAGACAAGCAATAGCCATCCCAACAGGAGCATTTCTGCTCCAGTGCCCGCATCCACATCAAACCTAACCATTCCTGCAATCCATCCACTTACCTAGCCCTAGATATTGAGTTCGTTCTTGGAAAGTACCCGTCAGCATACTCCGCTGATGGATCCTAAACTATATATGTCTTGATTCCTGTAAAACTACGAAAATGTAGGCAGCTCAAAAGCCAGGGTGCGACCTGAATCTTTCAAACCGTTTCACTCGGTGAAAATTGGCCATCATATCTTTATCTGAAAACTCTTCCATCATTCCCTGGTAAAGAGGGACAACTATTGACACCTAATTTTTCCTTATATATTTTCAATATGCAAAGTAACTTCAAAATGACTTATATACGCATACGTAAGCATATTCAAGTGTTTTATTATCTTTTCATAATTTTAAAGGTTTATAAATCAGTTTATTTCCTTTTTTCATCCATAAAATCACAATATTATTTTTGCTAATTCATTTATTAGACTCTTATATTTATGTCAAAATATGGCTAAGGTAATTTTTACAATTTTATTTAGTATTTTTTAAAATTAATTGCACACAATTGCAATATTAGCCATTTTTAGATTTAAATTTGTCTCATGTTTATAAAATGGGATCCTATATTTTTAAATTTTTAATTATACATTATAAATAATTTTAGTGTTTTCAATTTGTTTTCAGAAACTTATTTACTATATTTTATAAATTAAAAAGGAAAAGTGGCTATTTCAATTATAGCCCAAATTGGGTTTAAATTATAACCCAAATCAGGTCCCCAATTTTCCCAGACCAATTTCAATTTTAACCCGACCCCTCACCTAATTAAACCAACTCAACCCGGATCCCTACCTACCCCATTCAATCCAGGCCATTATTCAAAATGATCAACGGCCACTAGCTCCCCTTACCATTTTTAACCTAAACCAACCTCTCACCCTAAATCATTTTCCACCACCCTCCGCCCTTGAATTCACCTTTCTCTCAATTCTCTCTGAAACCTCACCAGAACCCTATTCGCCACCCTCTAATCCTACCCTAATCCACCCTAATACCTACCTAATCCATAGCCCCCCGTGGTCATTTAGGACGTGTATCAACCTCATATGGCTCATGGATGTTTGGTTTTGTGGTTTCATGACCAGACCTCAAAGGAGTCTGGTCCAGTCTTGCTCGACTGTTGTTCATGGCCTTTCTCCGGCAATCCATAAAATTTCTCCGGCCATTCATTGCCTTTCAAGGCAGATCCTTGACTTTTTATGGTTACATCATTAACTTTCGAGGACTTTCTCACTTCTTTTGGGTTTTCTAAAACCCTATCTCGAAGACCTTTTAATTTTCTTTCAGATCTCTCTTAGATCTGTACTTACTATGAATTTCTTAAGTGTTTTTCTCGAAGGTTCTTCAATTTTTCTTTCAAAACGACTCTTCAATTTTTACAACGATTAGGGTTTGGCATTTAAGTTTTTTTCAAAAGATTTCTTCTCTGATCTTAATGATTGTTTGTGACCTTTCTTTATTTAAAATAATTTGATCATGTTGTTCTTCTATCTATTTCAACATGTTAAAAACTCTAGTTCCTTTTAGTCTTATCTGAGTTCTGGAAATTGTTTGTTTAAATATGTACTTGTTCTTTGTTTCTGAATCTATTTTCCTTGTTTGACTTGTTTGATTTTGAGCTCTTACCATCTCTTAAGCTCGACTACTGTTGAAGCCCTAAATTTCTTAGAAGTTTTTCTCACTTGTTACTAATGTGAGACCTTTACCTGTTTCTGATTTCTCTTATCTGGTACTATATTCTTCTTTACTATTGATTCTATGTGACTACTTGACGTACTAGACTACTGTGCCTCGAATATTTTCCTTACTACTAAATTCTAGCTTATTTCTACCACTACAGTATTTTTGTGTTATCTCTTTTGCCAATGTGTTTGGCCTCGCATGTCTGATGCTTCTGTTCACTCTATTTATATACTGAAGTGCAGAATCGTGTTTCGTCCTTGAATGATCTTGTAAGTGATTGCAAAAGCTTTTCTTTTCCCTTTACTATGATATTTTACCTTACTGAATCCTTTTTAAAATAAGCCTATTTTCTACTTGGACTTGATTGTTTATTGCATGCTGTTACTGCCCCTTATATGGAAATAATCAATCTGTCCAAATTAATTTTTTTTCCTTAATTGAAACCTGTTAGTACCCTTTAAGCCATGATTCCTTAATTAAATGGAATCACTTGTGTAATTGATCTGACTTGTGATTGTTTCCATGTTTGTGTTAAGACTTTACTTATTACCTTGCATCACTCCTTTTCAAAAGCTATAAATACCCACCCCCTCTTCTTTCAAGACACGTAGAAATTGAGTTAAAAACACACATCCACACTTAAAACTCTCTCTTTCTTTACTTCTATTTGTGCTATTGCTTTGTCTAGCCGGCTGAAAGCCAAGGCCAAACTGTGGAATCTTGCATACTTTTCCTAACTGCATTTTGCTTCTCTATTGGTATGTCCTAATTAATTTTTCAAGCCTTAACAACAACATGCTCTCTTTAGCTGCTTTAGTTTTCTCATTCTCGTTTACTTCTGCTTATGTTTCTGCAGTCTTTTTTACATTACTAGCATGCTGAAATATGTTCCCTTTCCTTTTTCTTTTTAGATTAATGTTTCCCTATGTAGGTACAATGTCAATCGCTTGTTATATGATTTGATGACTTATGAATCCCAAACCCCACATCCTCTAAATGTGTCTTTGTTCCTTTGGTTGGTTTGTGTCCATGCCAGCATCAGCTATTGCTGTGCATGACCAAACCTATCCTTTCCAGGGTCATATGCTTCACACAACGCACTCGCAAAACCCCTAAATCCTCTGAGTGATTACTGATTCTCTGTATTTCGAGCTACTACTACTGTTTTCAAATCACCCTTTAATACTGTTTCCAACTCAGTATTAATCAATCTCTGTCCTGCACTTCCACTATATTCTTAGAACCTAGGTTCTTCCCCTCTTATGTGAGCCTTACCTTGGTTCCCTTGAGACCTTAGGGAACTTTGACATACCCAGGTATGAGAAAGGTTTTGAACACTATAGGCATCTGAAGTGATTAATTATATAACTCAGATGTGAAGTCAAGATCTGGCTTATTTTGGATGTAATTTCTTATTTCTACTCTTCTTTTGTAATTTAAGTATTTGGCCTGTAATAACTTGTAACAAATGTTGGGGTTTGGCTAGTAAAAAGGGATGGGGCAATTATGCATGTTTTAAGGGTAGATATCCTACCTATAGGATATGTTTAATAAAGTTTTGCATGTTTTACTTCCACACTTAGATATCCGGCCTATAGGATCTGTTTAATGAGTTTTGCATGTTTTACTTCTACTCTTAGATATCATGCCTATAGGATCAAATGGCTATAATAAGACATAATACCCACAGAATTAAAATCAGCTTCTAAATTAGATGTCATGCCCATAAGGCTAATATCAATATTTTTATAGAGATCACGCCTATAGGAATTTCACCGTGATAAAATAAATCCTGCCTACTCCATTTCATGTTCAATTAGATACCACGCCTATAGGACCAAAATTAGCCTTGAATACTTAGATACCATGTTTGTAGCAATAAAAAATTAGTTATAATAGAAATCATGCCTATACGATCTAAAACCAATTTAGTTAAAAAAATTAGTTTGATCAGTACTGTTCTGAATCAATTTAAACAGCCTACTCATTTATCAATACCGTTTAGAAAGCATGCCAATAGGATACAAATCGCTCGTTTATAACTGTTTACTGCTTTACCAGTAGATATCATGCTCCTAGGACATCACTATTCTGCCTAGGCAAGCCTTAGGTAATAATAGTGATAAAATAGAATCCGCCTTTATCTAATTAGCAACTGCTACAACCAGTAGGTAGGTCTGATTCAAACTTCTTATCTGAGCTATACAAGGAATCTGGTTCTAACTCAAATCCCTTATATTAGGATTTTTAAAATTCAGACTTTAATTGTGCTTGGGTCGAGCTATTTATATGTATTGTTTACGGAGGAATATATGAGCCTCTGACTGCCTACATGTTTTCACTTTTTTGAAGTACTACGTGTTTTGTATGTCACCTTAGCCTTTTGACTTTAAACCTAAGAGTCAGACCTAAATGCTCCCTATTATAGGAATAGTAGTCCTAAATTCCTCCAAGACTGATAGGAATGGGACGGGTAATAGCATGCAATAGAGTTTGAGACCAATTCATACTTTAAATACCTTTACGGGGTGGGAAGGGTAGGTATGGATATGATGATCGGTGCGCTAATACCACATGTAGCCCCTCTGTCGAGGAGTGATTACTGGGTATTGCATTGATGTAATCCATATTACAAATAAACCTAGGACGCCCTTTATATTCATCAGCATGCTTAGTTATAACTCTTTCAAAACTTTGCTTTATTTTATCATTTAAAAACACTTGAGTATTTAAAATACCCTCTTATTTGAGCCTTGTTTGCGTACGTATTAATTTCACAAATTCATAAAGAACTATCTGGCCGGGAACCACACTAGTGGATCCTGAGGGGTGCCTAACACATTTCCCTTTGGATAATTTCAAGCCCTTACCCTATCTCTGGTTATCAAGCGTAGTTGTAGTTGAACCCCATAGGTTCCATAACGCACCTTAAAATCATTAAGTGGCGACTCATCAAAAATTGCAAAACCCCTTTTCCAAAAGGAAAGTGTTGTCCCAACCAAATGTCATAAGCCAAATTTCCGCAAAGGAAAAAGGGGGCGCGACAATAAATCGATTATGACCCGTGTTTTAAAACCGAGAAACCTTTCCAAGACTTTATCAGTTCCAGTGGTTGTAAGGGATTCCCCCTTCTTGATTAATGGTTCCCTTTGTGGGTTTTTGCCAATTGACCTCTCTCATTTCTCTTCTCACTGTTGCCTTATAGTGCTCTTTATGAGTTTTCACTAATAAGACTCTCTAATTTTGAATTTCTCTTCTTACCATCGCCTTATGGTACCCGTGTGGGTTTTCACCAGTAAGACTCTCTCATTTTATTTATCTTATCTGGTTGTATCAGATCCAAAGCAGCCGCATTCTCCTATTCTTGAACATTCTCACCGCTTGATCAGAAGGACTTGAACATGATTTAGGGTAAAAAAAGTTTGGATTGGATTACCAATTTGGAACCTTCCTGGTGAACCATCATAGAACCAATATAACATCTTCCGCAGTTTCACTTTTGGGAGAATTTGGATTTTTGTTTTGGTGTGACTGAACCCTAGAGAGAGGCCGCCTACGTATCGTTTCGGAATCAAGTCGAATGTAGTTCAGGGAAACTTTTGTTTTTTTTCTTTTTGTTTTGATTTTTTTTTACAAACATTTTCAGGTTCCAAAGAGGGTAATCAAAGAAGGATAACCGGCTCAAAAGGTTAGCAAAAGGGTTGAAGTGTTTGGGGTAGCGAGAATAAAAACCTTCGTCATCCCAATCGGATAATATTGGTACCGCAAAAGGTTTAAATGTAATACCTTTTGACTGCATCTGCATTTACAGCTGTCTCAGGGTCATTTCCTTCAATTTCTCCTAGGTACAACGCCTCTTTTGGCAACAATTTTCTGATAATGTATGGGCCTTTCCAGTTAGGAGCAAACTTTCCTTTTGCTTCCTTGTGATGAGGTAGAATACATCTCAAAATGAGTTTCCCCACTTAAAAATTCATAGGACGTACTTTCTTGTTGTAGGCACGAGCCATTCTTTGTTGATAGAACTACCCGTGGCAAACTACGGCCATCCGCTTTTCATCAATCAAGGTTAAGTTTTCCAGGCGGGTTTTGACCTACTCACTGTCCTCAATCTCAGCTTCAACAATGTTTTGAAGAGATGAAATTTCAACTTCTGCAGATATTACGGCTGCAGTCCGTAAACCAATAGATAGGAGGTTACTCCAACTGATGTGCGCACAGTTGTGCGATATCCCAATAATACAAACGACAACTTTTTATGCCATTGCCTCGAACTTTGAATAATTTTTATAAGAATCTTCTTGATGTTCTTGTTTGCTACTTCAACAGCACCATTAGCTTTGGGCCGATAAGGGGTAGATTTTTTATGTGTGATCTTAAATTGTTCACATATCTCCCTCATCAAGTGACTAATTAGGTTTGTAGCATTGTCTGTAATAATAGTTGCATGGATATTAAAATGGCAAATGATGTTGGAGTGCACGAAGTCTACCACTACTTTCTTAGTGACTGCTTTGAGAATAATTACTTCAAGCCATTTTAAGAAGTATTCATTGGAAACCAATAAGAATCTATGCCCATTTGAAGCTTTTGGCTCGATTAGCCTGATACCCCAAGCAGCAAACGGCCACGGTTCTAACATAGGATGCAATTCTGTAGGTGGTGCATGAATCAGGTCACCGTGTACGTAACACAGATAACATTTCCGGACGAAACTGAAGCAATCCTTTTTTATGGTAATCCAGTAATACCCTGCTCGAAGGATTTTCTTTGCAAGGACGCATCCATTCATATAGGGTACGCATACTCCTACGTGTACTTCATTCATGATTTTCCTGGCATCCTGGGCATCCATACATCTCAAGAGGTTTAAATTTGGAGTCCTTTTGTACAAAACTTCTCTGCTCAAGAAGAAACCACAAACGAGCCTTCTAATGGTTCTCTTTTGAACTCCACTGGCTTGCTACGGATATCCCTATGTTTTTAGAAACATCTTGATATCACGGTACCATGGCTGTACATTTGGCTCCACCTCAACCGCAATGCAGTAAACATTCCTTTCTCGGATTTGGATTTCTAACGGGTCAATGTAGACATTTCCTTGATATGGCAACATCGAGGCCAAAGTAGTGAGTGCATCAGGTAACTCATTGTGAAACTGAGGAATGTACTTGAACTCGACTAACTTGAACCGCTTGTTATGATCTTCCACATGTTGCCTGTATGGAATAAGCTTGATATCTCGAGTTTCCTATTCACCCCGAGCTTGTCGGATAATCAAGTCTGAATCTCCCATGATTAACAATTCTTCCACATTTTAGTCAATTGCCATGTTCATACCCATAATGTAGGCTTCATACTGGACAGTGTTGTTTGTGCAAAAAACCAAAGACGGGCTGTGGCCAGATAATGCTGAGCAGTGGGTGAGATTAGGATTTCCCCAATCCCGACACCTTTTGCATTCACCGCTCCATCGAATAACATTTTCCAAGCATTGGCATCTTCTGGAATTACCTCAACTGAATTCACTTCCTAGTCTGGAAAGTAAGCACTCAAAGGTTGATACTCATCATCAACAGGATTTTCAGCTAGGTGATCTGCTAGAGCTTGAGCTTTCATTGCCGTGTAAGTGACATAGACTATGTCATACTTAGTGAGCATGATCTGCCATTTTGCTAACCTTTCTGTAAGAATCGGCTTCTTGAATATTTACTTTAGAGGATCCAATCTGGTGATGAGGTAAGCGGTGTAGGACAACAGGTAATGCCTAAGATTCTTAGCGACACAAGTTAGGGCGCAACAAGTCCTTTCCAACAAGTTATATTTGGCTTCATAACTTGTGAAATTTTTGCTCAAATAGTAGATTGCCTGCTCTTTCTTCCATGTCACATCATATTTCTCGAGGACACAACCAAAGGAATTCTCCAAGACTTTCAGGTACAAAAACAAAGGCCTCCCAGTTTCGGGCGGAACCAAGAATGGCGAGTTTGACAGATATTCTTTGATTTTTTCAAAGGCTTCTTGACACACATTGGTTAATTTAATTGCTACTTCTTTCTTCAATATCCTGAATATGGGCTCACATGTGGAAGTCAACTGAGTAATGAATTGGCTAATGTAGTTCAACCTTCCCAACAAACTCATAACCTCTTTCTTGGTTCTCGGAGGAGGAAAATTCCGAATAGACTTTATCTTCGTTGGATCTAGCTCAATGCCCCTCCGAGTGACGATGAATCCCAAAAGTTTCCTAGACGGAACTCGAAACGCAAATTTAGCTGTGTTTAGCTTCAAATCATATTTGCGCAGCTCAAAGTACTTTCTCAGGTCACGTACATAGTCATCCTGTGTTCTATATTTAATGAACACATCATCTACATACACCTTGTTTTGTATTTTGTCAATGTTGTTTCCACTTATTCTTGTTTTCCTCTCTTTCCTTTTTCTTGTTTTCTCTATTTTTCTTGATTTTCTCTCTTTTCTTTTATTCGAATTATTTAAAAACATGACCAGATCCGATTAGGATTTCATACGTATCACGACACCGCGTGAATCAGATCATCACATAGTTCAAGGAATAAATATGAAAAATAAAGAAAAATATCTTTGGGGTTTTCCAAAATTTCATTAATAAAAACATTTACTTTTCTCTGTTACAAAAGACTTTATCATACTCTTTCTACGAATTTAAAACTACAAACAAAGTCGAAATATACTTTAAAACTAGAAACTGAAATACAGATTCAAAATGAAAATCAAGAGTACATAAGTGCTTCTAAAGTTGATCTAGGGGCCCGCAGGACATCGGCCGGTCTCGCCACGGGCCTATGTGCAAGGTCTCCTTGAAGACGATCCAGGTCATTCATGATTTGTTGAACAAAGGTCATCACTGCAGAGAAAAAGGTGGTTTGAGTCATGTCTTCACATTCATGCTAGTTTGTGACGATGTAGTCAGTAATTTCTTTAACCCTCTCCCTGATGGCACCCTTTTCCTAGAGTAAGCACCCGATTTGTTGTGACCTAGCTTCTAGCATTTGGGCATCATGACGGTTTTGACCCTGTAGCTGTTGCATATCTTCCTCTAGCTGGAACATTAATGTATAGTAATGTTCCATTTCCGCTTTAAAGTTCTTAGCCTATTTGGCCATATCATTTTATAGGGTTGTTAGCCTTTTATTCAAATTTGTGACTGTTCCCTCATATTTCCTTTTGAACTGCCGTACAAGCTCTGCCCGTCCCTCTACATTCTTTGTCAACTGTACCCGAGTTCTTGCCAGATTACCCTCGAATTTTTCTAAGTCATCCTGATAGTCAGATATTTTCCTTTTAAGAGCATTTATGAGCTTTTCATCTGTTCGGCTCATTTACCGATTCTCCGCAGCTATTTTCATTTTTTGTATCTGGGCTCGAAGGGCTTTGTTTTCTTAAGTGAGCTTCTTCTTATCCCCTTCATCAATAGCATCTTGTACACTATTGTCAAATTTAGGATCTCGGATCTGCCCCTCCAGTTTACTTATTGTGGCTCGGTAGCTTGCCTCTTTTGCTAACCAATCCCATTGCTACCATGAATCATTAGTGAATTGCTGGACATAGGGTTTTTTAGCAGGCCGTTTGGGATCCTGATGGACTTGAAACCTTTTACCGAACCAAGTAATTAGACTCCAATTTGCCTTTCTATAGATCCCGCAACCGAGTTTTTGGATCTAGAAATCAACACTAATTCCAAATCTGACAAACTTTTCCTTCTGGGAACACAACTTTTAGACCTAATTCGATGACTTGTCTGCTCAGGTCATCATCATGTGGGATAGTTTTGTACCTGCCTAGTTGGTGCAGCACCCTGTGTTGAGCATATGGATAAATTCTCTGGAGACCCATGAAGAGAAGATAGTACACCTCGGCTAACATGTAAATGACTTTAGTGATCAGCGGCCAACCGAATGTCCACTCAATTTTATTTGAAGTTAAGGAACCCAAATGTGCAAACTAGGCCTCTGTACCTTCTGAAAATTCATAGCCCACCACCTGGTTTACATGTTCTTCAATGCTGTTCAGGCCAATCATACCATAGTTCATGTACCCTAGGCAGTGGCAAAGATGTTCTTGCATCCAAAGCTGTAGAAGCATGTTATAGCCCTCAATGAATTTTTCCCCTTCTTGACAAACAGTTAGAGCTCGATAAATCTCCTCTAAGAACATGGGAACAAGAGAGACATTAGATTTTTTAGTCATGATATCGGCCATTCCTACAAGGCCCAATTCTATATTTCCATCCTTTTTTGGGCAAATTAAAACACCCAAGAATGCCACTATAAAATCCAGTCCCTGACGTGATTCCCATTTATCTTTGTTTCCTGAATGAGTTAGACCAGTATTTGGAGCCTCAAAACCCTAGGGATCGCCATAATGCTGGTACAAGAAGTAGAATGTGCAAAATCCCTCGAATAGATTTCCATCTTGAACCTCCCGATTGATGCTCAGAAGGTCCAAAAACTTATAAGGAGTCACTATTCTTGGTGCCATTGGGTACCGACTTATGAGACTCCCACTAAGACCAGGATAGCACGCTATTTCCTCAAGCATAAGCTCAAAATCAGAAAAATGAAACACATTATGCGTCGGGTCCCAAAAAGGTATCAAAGCATCAATTATATCCAACCTTGGATTGATTTTCAGAAGACCAACAAGTCCACCCAAAGCTTTTACCACGGTATCTCTGCTGACTTTCCCTAAGTCGTTCCACCACATATGGAGCTCTAATGGGATTTCTTTAAGGACTATGAAAGGTTCATTTACAATTATGCTCATCCTGCACATTTATTTAGAGTGAGTGGTTAAAAGGCCATAATTTATTTTGACTAGAAAGAAAATTATCAGTTTTCAAAAAAAAATATTTCATTTCAAAACAAAGAAAGCCCTTGCAAATACGGCCCTTCAGCACCTCAGAGAAGAAGATTTTAGGGCAGTGTTTCCTAGTTGGCCAAATTTTGAAGAAGGAACCATAGGTGGCTATTCTTGCAAAAGCAGCCTTACGACATCTTTTTGGTGACGTTTTGGGCATTTAGATAAGAACGACATTACCTAGCTTATTTATGACAAGACAACAATTTTTTTTGTTCTTTTCGGGTTTTTTTGCAAAAAATGGAGTTGGACCCGGTGAGGGTTGCCTACGTATCCCACATCTGGTGAGAATCAAACTTGCATAGTTCGTGCAGTTTTGACATGATAAAAATAGAACCAAATATTTTTCTTGAAACAAATTCTTTTTCTTTTTTTCTTTTCTCAAAATTTCAGCAAAGTTTCGGTACTTTTTGGACACCGGGTTTTCAAAGACGGGTAATAATATTTCTCAAACCTCAATTTGATTTTTCCCAACTTTCTCAATTATTCATAGGCCGGTCAACATGCAATCCAAAGTAAATAAATGCACAAGTAGCAAGTATACTGCATAAGGATGGTCTTTTGAATTCAGGTACACCTGTCCTAGACAGACCCAACCTCTGTGTTGAGTCCCCTAAGTCAAATGCATGTGATGAAAACAAACGTTCCTATTCTTGATCCGGCACAAGGCTTTATTATACTAGACTTGGCTTACCCGAGCAGACAACTCAAGTTGACGGGCGCATCGTATCGGGAATACAGAAGCTACGCCAACTTTACAACTAGTCCGAACCTCGTTCTAAAATTAGGACATGACTCTAATAGAAAATAAGCTACACGAAGTGCACACATCCCAGATGATTTAGAAGACTTAGAGAGAAAAGGGTTTTATAGTAATTTATATACAGTTCAAACAATATCAAAGCGGTAAAAAACGCATTTACTACATTAGGCTCAAACATGTAAAAATAAGATAATAAATAAATCCAAGTGTAACAATTATTCTAGGCTCGAATTCTTAAACCCTGAACAAAAGTTCTGGGTTATTATCCCCAATAGAGTCGCCAGAGTTGTCACACCTCCTTTTCACCAAAAGGGAATATAAGGGGGATAGGGAGTTTTTCCAATTTAGTGACATTATTCAAAATGGGATTATTTTATTTAATTTCTTGAGAGTCGCCACTTTTTTTTTGGTGGAATGAAAAAATTTTATTCATCTCCAACAACACAGCAAGTAATACAATGAGGAACAAAACTGAAAAAGCTACCCTGGCTTCTATCTATATATAGTTCTGTACATGGATATTCTATCCCCTATATATATCTTCTATCCATCTTCTATCCTTTCTCTTGTTCCACTTGTTAAGTATTTTTCACCATTCGAACTTTACAGTCTTCTTTGATTTGCTCACAAACTCTATGTGGTTGAGGGACTGAATTATTCCATAGAGCTTCATTCCTCCCTTTTCACACATGATAGGTAGTTGGTGCCAAGGCTGCAAATGAAAATTCCCTGCTTAGTTTGCCCCCCATTTTCCTTGCTATTCTTTTCCATAGATGCTTCCCTTCAATGTTTGTAATTCTGACTTTTAACCATTGTAGGATTGTAGTAATGCATCTTCTTGAGAATTGGCACTCATAGAACACGCGTTCAGCAGTCTCCATTGAGTCTCCACATAGGACACACATACCATATGTATTAATACCTCTTCGTGCCAGTCTATCCTTTGTAAGTAGCTTCTTCTGCATCGATAGCCAGCATATGAAGCTATGTTTTGGAATGTTCTGCTTGCTCCAGACCCATCTCCCCTATTGGCAGTTGTTCAGATTCCCCTTTATCCATGTATATCCTTTTTGGATTGAGTATTTCCCTGTAGCTGACTGCCATCCACCTTGCACATATCCTCCTTCCAGTTTATCTCTAATATGGCAGATTTTCTTCCAATACCAACTGCTATCCACTGATACCTTGTACTGCCACCAATCTACATTTTTAGGTAGATATGGTATATCCATTTGACCCAAAGTGAATCAGATTTATGGGTGATATCCCAAACATATTTTCCAATAGCTGCCTCATTCCATACTACACAATCCCTTATGCCTATTCCTCCTTCTTGTTTAGGCCTGCATACTTGGTCCCAAGCTGCTAAAGGGACTCTATTTGTTTCCCCTTTTCCATCCCATAAGTAGTTACAACACAGTGCTGTAATACTTTTTAGAACTGATTTTGGGAGAATAAAAATAGATGCCCAGTATATATGAACATGCATCAACACTGCATTTATCATTTGCACCCGACCTACATGTGACAAATTCCTCGAACCCCTGCTATTTATTCTGGTTGCCAGCTTATCTACCAGTACTTGAAAATCCATTTTGGATAGCTTCTTGGATGATATTGGGACTCCTCAGTATTTTAAAGGAAGTCTGCCTTTGCTATACCCCGTTATTTCACACAAGTCTTCTATCTCCTATGCCTTCATGTTTGCAGAAAATATATTTCATTTCGCTGCATTTGTTGTTAGTCCGGAGGCATTAGAAAATGTCTTTAACCCTCTTAACATTAGCATTACTGACTGGAATTCCCCTTTGAAGAATAGGAGTACATCATCTGCAAAGCACATGTGATTCAGCTGTAGACTTCTGCATTTCGTATGAAAACTGAAACCATCATGTTGTTCTACTAGCCTTAAAATCCTTGAGAAGTATTCCATACATATTACAAACAATAGTGGAGATATGAGGTCTCCTTGCCTTAGGCCTCTCTTCCCTTTTATATTCCCATATAGTCCTCCATTTATTGCCACTGTGTACTGAGGAGTTGTAATGCATTCCATGATCCATCTTATGAACTTCATAGGAAAATTAAGTGCATGTAACATCTCTTCCACAAACTCCCATTCTATAGACTGTGTTGCAGCAAGCAATGGGTATGTAATCCCCTACTGTCTCAGCATGGTTACTTTTGGGAATTAATGTTAGCACTGTATTGTTTAGTGCTTTCAGCATCTTCCCAGATGTGAAGAATTCTAGCACTGCCTCCTTAAGATGTTTACCTGTTATATTCCAGCTATCTTTGAAAAATTTACTTCCATATCCATCCGGACCAGGTGCTTTTTCTCCATCAATTTGCCATAGTTCTTGCTTAACCTCCTTTTCTGTGAACTAAACTGTCAGTGATTGTCTTTGCTCCTTAGTTACTACTGTACCTTCTCTCACCAGTCTGCTGCATACATGGGCTCTGTTACCTGTAGTGGATCCCATTAGTTTTGAGTAGAAATCCACAAACTCTTCTGCTATTCCATCCATGTCAGTTCTCATGTTCCCCATTGAGTCCTTAATTGAAAGGATTCTGTTAGAGTTTCTTCTTGCCTTCATGTAACTAAGGAAGAATTTGTTGTTCTGGTCTCCTTGTTTCAGCCATTGTACTTTAGTTTTCTGTCTAAAAAACTGCTCACTTGCTTTCTTGAGCCTTCTATAACTGTTTGCCAATTCCAGTTCTCTGTCTATGAGCCCAGTATTAGTGGCGTATTGTTGTAGCTGCTTCTGGCATTCCTCAAGTTCTGTCTTGGCTTGCTCTGCTTTCAGTTCTATGTCACTGAACTTTGTTCTGTTTAGTTGCTTTAGGACTCTTTTCAATCTATTCAGTTTCCCCATTATTTGGAACATTTTAGTCCCTGCACTACCTGCATTCCAACTATTAGCCACTTTAACCTTAAAGTCAGGATCCATGCTCCACATGTTAAAATATTTAAAAGGTCTGCTAGTCTTTTGTTTTCCAGTCCCCCAGTTGATGATTGCTGGACAGTGGTCCAATAATCCTTCAGTCATGTAGTGCACTGTTGATGCTGGTAGCTGTGATAGCCACTCAAAGTTCACTAGTACTCTATATATTCTACTTAGTACTCTATCTGTTCCACTTTGCTTGTTGTTCCATGTATAGAATGCCCCTGTAGATTTGAGCTCTTGAAGGTTACAAGTATCCACACATTGTCTAAAATCCCTTGTTTCAGCCATTGTTACAGTGCTCCCAATTCTGTCTTCTTTGTTCAGTACATTATTGAAGTCTCCCATCACAGCCCATGGCTCTCTGTTGTTGCTTTATAATTCAATTATCTCCTGCCATAATTTCCCCTTAAGAGCTATGTCATTTTATGCATACACCATAGTTATATTGAAAATCAATCCAGTTCCTTTATGCCTCATAACTGTATGTATTGTCTGATCAGTAACTCTTTATATGTCCACCTCAAATACCATCGGTTTCCATAGTAGCCAAATTTGTAGTAAACGACCATCCATCACAAAGATTAAGAGAAGCTCTCTGAGCTTTTGCTCTCTTAATCTTTGTTTCCAGAAGATCAAACAAGCTAACTCCACTATTATGTATAAACAGATGTATGTCTTTCTGTTTATCTAGCTTGTTTAGTCCCCTGACATTCCAAAATCCTATCTTATCTATTAGGCAGGGCCTTACCCCTACCCCTCCCATGTCCTGGTCCCACCACCCCTAGTTCTCCCTCAGGGCAGAGATTACCAGGTGTGCTTTGTCTCCATTCCTTTGCATTTCCCCCTTTGTCAAGCACTGCAAAAGAGTTCTTTGTTGGTATGGCCTTAGGATCATTTTGCACTGTCACTACTGCCTTGTTGTGCCTCTTTGTCTGATATGATTCTTCTGTTTGTATCCCCTTCCCTGTTTGTATCCCCTGCTCCATGTGTTTCCCCTGCTCTACTTGTTTCCCCTGCTCATTTTGTTTCCTCTGCTCATTAGTGTTTCCTTGCTCAGTTTGTTTCTCTTGTTCGATTTGTTTCCTTCTTGTTTCTGCTTCCTCTATGTGTAATTTTCTGCAGTCTTGCATTTCATGTCCAAAATTTTTGCATTTTGAACATAATGTAGGCTTCCATTCATAATACACCTCTTGTTTGATAATTTTCCCCACTTCATTCTCAAACATTACTTGCTGAGGATACTTTTGGTTTATTGAGACTTCAACTAGCACCCTAGCAAATGTTAACCTCTCCTTATTGGTTGTTGCTCTGTCTGCCTTCAATGGTTTACCCATCATTCATGATATCTTTGTGAGGGCACTCTTACCCCAATACATGATATCTAACCCTTTAAGCCTTATCCACACTGGTATTCTATCCACCTTCTCCTTGCTTACATCCACCTCTGGTTCCCATGGTTTCACTACTACTGGCTTTTTATTGAACATCTAGACTCCATCATCAATTACTTTGATTCTGCTTTCAATTGTGTGGAATCGAATTAAGAATACTCCTCGATTTACTTGTGCAATTTTATCAATCCCCAAACTTCCCCAAATTCTTCTAAAATATCCATCAATTACACTCAGAGAGGGATTAGATCCCAGCACATAACATATCACAGCTGTTTTCCAGTATGTGATTTCTTCCTTAGTGTCCTTTATTGTGATTTTTACATTTTCTCCTCCCTGTTCCTCACAATTCAGGTTTAATCCCTCATTGTTCAGTACCTTTCCTACAATTTTGCTCCATGAACTTGTTTCAGAATTCAAATTTACCTGATTTGCCGCCATTGTCTCACTCATTTCAGCCTCTACTCTATCCGCCCATGGTCCACCTGATTGTTCCAGTGGAATCTTCGCCGGAGTTAGTGAACTGTCACCGGAGTCATTGGATCTATCAACGACTCTGTAGAAGTCGTCGCATGTGCACTTGGCATACTAGCCGATCCTTGACTTAACCTAAGCGATATGATGCCTTGAATTGCATTAATATTCCTCGTCTTCTTTGCATCCGCCGACTGAGGAACTCCATTCCTTCTCAATTGTGTGCTTGAATTTCCTACCAGACCTTGTTTCCCTCCCCCTCCAGTCTTCATTTTTCTCGCTATGTTTAGTGTTACCTGAGAGAGAAAGTCATTCCAGAGAGAGAAAGTCGCCACTTGGGATAGTTTATTTGGTGTCCCAAGTCACCGGTTTATTTTAAATCCCAAATTGAGGAAATTTTTATTTTTTAAAGTCTGCGAACCAGAAATTCTAGATAAGGAATTCTGTTACTCTCGGATTTTGTGGTTCGAGCACGGTCGCGTAAAACTATTAAAATTCGCCTAATTATCTAATTAATTACATGTTTTAAAACATGTGTGCATTTTTAAACATTATAACTGCTTTTATTTATTTTAAAACCGCTTTTAGGAAGATTCAATGTTATTTAAAACACGTCTTAAACCACGCTACATGAAATGCACCCGCGGTTCGCGACACGTTCTATTTAACATTATTGAGAAATTAAAATTGGGTCACATGAAATGTATACCTGAATTTAATAATTAAAAATCACAACTACATCATGGGAACTGTACCTGTAGCTATAATTGAATTATTTAAAGAACGCGCCTAAAGCAATTACGAAGGTTAAAAATTAGAAACAACATTTGTGAGGGCCATGGATAATTTAATTGATGGCAAGCTTCGAATCTTTTCTATAAGAGTTAGTTCTTAATCTATTCTGACGAAGGACATGAATTATAAATTTATTTTGGCATGGCACACCTCACGTATTTACCTTTTTTAGAGAAAAGTTACACCTAATTAGTGAGGCTAAGTCTAACTTAATCTTTTTGGGATGAGATTTTGGTTTAGGCTTGGTTAAATTAGGAAGAAAGGTTCAGCTTTAAAAAGAGCTGCATTTGGGCCTAAGATTCGCCCATTAGAGAAGGAGCTTGAGAGCTATTGCCTTCATTGAGAATTTGGACATGTTCTTGCCTACATTAGGCCAAAAATCAGGCGGGCTTAGTTACTTTATTTTCCGTCTAGGCCTATCCACCCTCATCTCTAACTGCTCCTCGCGTATTTGCAACAATTAAAGAATTGAAATCAAATAAGCTTTAAAATGAGATTAGAAGTGTACAATGTAATTTTAATTCAAACATTGACTACACAGTTTGCAAAAAAGCATATACTTATACTGTAGTTGATAAAGAACCTTCGAATAAGCTAAACTCTTAGGCCTATGGCTTAGGCCCAATGATCGAAACTCAGGTTCATTTTGGGGCAATTTTCCATTTACATGCTTACTCAAAGCTTTAGCCCATTTTGAAGTCGAGGATAAGCCATTTTATTATTACGGATTGGGCTCAAGGCCTGTTGCACTACACCTATGATAATGGAGTGAATAAATAAACATACTCCTAAACTATTGTTGTGATCTTTAACTATATGTCATTGAAACCTTATTACAATAACCCAAATAACACAGAAATTTAGAAATTCAAAGCATATTACATATGAGGCTATTAATACATAAACTATTAATGTTAATGAGACTACTCTATTAAAATTTTAGTAACCTAACTAATCCCTTGCCTCTTTTGGACATGACTTGTCCATCAGAAGCTTGGCTTCCACCGTCAGATCCATAACATACAATAGGGTTCCAAAGTTTCAACTTCTAAACCTGCTGATTTAGCCAACCAGTGGCTAAATCTGCAGGTTGCAGCTCATGGTTAAAGAGCCAAAAAAAATGAAAACAATGTTTTTAAGTTAAAGAAATCAGATGAAAGAAAGAAGGAAAGCATAACCCTAACAACTCATAAACGATATTAAACCTAAATGTTTTGCTATTGGGAAAAACTATTTTTTACCAGATAAAGCCATAAAAATAACACTCATATATTGGCTAAGTTATGTGCTGAATCATTTTTTTTTTAACTTTATACACACATAATAAACCAATCAAATGCATACCCAAAGTAAACTAGCTATTATCATGAAAGACATGCTATTTACAAATCTGATTCTTATATCATTTTTAAGAAGTCAATTACATAAGAAGAGCTAAGGCTAAATACCTATAAATAGCAACCAAACAGCAACTAACAGGTGAAGGAAAAGATGGAAATGATTGAAGCTTGTAAGAATAAAAACCAACACAGCAACATCCTAGAAATGAATCAGCAAGTTTGAACCAAATGAAGAGCTTTGAATGATCCATGTAAGCACCATGAATTCCTTACTAACCACGCAGATCTTTTTTTTTTCTCATTCAGATATGTCGGGAATACCAAGAGACATCGCCACCCACAAGCTGAACATCGACCTACTATATCCACCCGTACAGCAAGTTAAAAGGAAGTTCAATGCTGCAATCAACGAGGCCGTCAGCGAAGAGGTAGATAAGCTACTGGCCAACAGGTCCATAAGGGAATCAAAATACCCCCAATGGGTCGCGATAGTCAATAAGAAAAACGGGAAATGGAGGATGTACGTCGATTTCACAGACCTCAACAAAGCGTGCCCAAAAGACTCATTCCCATTGCCCCACATCGACAAGTTGATCGACGCCATAGCGGGACATGAGCTGCTAAGTTTTCTGGATGCCTACTCCAGCTACAACCAAATCATGATGGCCGAAGAGGACCAAGAGAAAACAACATTCATCACCCACCAGGGGACATACTTCTACAAAGTGATACCGTTCGGACTCAAAAATGCAGGTGTGACATATCAGACACTGGTCACTAGAATGTTCAAAGAACATCTTGGCAAGACCATGGAGGTCTACATAGACAATATGCTGGTAAAATCGGCGAACAAAGAAGACCACCGCGATCATCTGAAAGAAGCTTTCGAGATACTGCGGCGGTGTGGGATGAAATTGAACCCAGAAAAGTGAGCCTTCGGTGTAGCATCAGGAAGTTCTTAGGGTTCCTCGTGTCACAACGAGGTATCAAAGTCAACCCGGACCAGATCAAGACAATAGACGCAATACTTGAGACTTTGAACAGCAAAAAATAGGTACAAAAGCTGACAGGGTAAATAGCCACACTATCCAGGTTCATCTCGCGATCCTCCGACAGGTGCCATAAATCTTTTAACGTTTTGAGAAAAGATCACGGGCTACAATGGAATGAGGAATGCGCTGAGGCTTTGAAAAAATTGAAAGAATACTTGTCTTCACCACCACTGCTAGTCAAGGCGAACCATGGCAAACCCTTGCTAGTATATTTGGCGGTGTCCAAAGTCGCCATCAGCGCAGTCTTGGTCTGTGAAAACAAAAGTATGCAATCTCCTATTTACTATATCAGCAAAACCCTAGTGGACGCCGAAATACGGTATCCATACCTCAAGAAGCTCGCCCTAGCACTGGTCGTAGCTTCACGAAAGCTTAGACCTAATTTTCAGTGCTACCCCATAAGAGTTGTAATGACTTTCCCCCTGAGGAGCATCCTACATAAACCCAAATTGTCAGGAAGACTCGCCAGATGGGCCATAGAGCTCAGTGAGCATGACATATCCTACCACCCAAGAAATGCCATCAAGTCGCATGTATTTGCAGATTTTATCACCGACTTTAGTACAGAGATTTTGCCGGAAGCAGAACTAGAGGCCATTCGCGCCACACCTGGTGCGGACCTCTGGACCTTCTACACTGACGGCGCTTCTAACGCCTCGGGATCGGGACTGGGACTCGTACTCGAGGTCCCCTCGAGCAAAATAATTCGCCAGTCCATACAATGCCCCAAGATGACTAACAATGAGGCCTAGTATGAGGATGTGATTGCAGGTATGAAGTTAGCCATCAAATACGGGGCTCGACGACTCATCCTCCATTGCGATTCTCAACTCGTGGTAAACCAGGTCACCGGGACTTACCAGATCAAGGAACAGAGGCTGCAGAAAAATCAGTCAGAAATCCACAAGTTGATGCTCGAATTCGATGAATGCCGCCTGGAGCAAATCCCAAGGGCGCAGAACGTCGAAGAGGACGGCCTGGCTAAGTTGGTCGTAGCCACCAAGAACATCAACAAGGGGAACATAATCACCCTACTCCATTCATTCATAGATCACACTGAGGTACTCTCTTTGAATTTGACTTGGGACTGGCGCAACTAGTTTATCTCCTATCTGCAGGACGGGACACTCCTACCCGATAAAAAGGTAGCCAAAAAGCTTCGCGTACAGGTCGCCCGATACTGCCTGATTAACCGCAACCTATATAAAAGAATGTTTAACGGACCCCTCGCTAAGTTCTTAGGGCCGCACCAGACAAGGCAAGTACTATAAAAGGTACACGAAGGTCACTGCGGTGCATACACCGGTAATCGCGCTCTTGTCCGTTGCATTATCCGCGTCGGGTATTACTTGCCCACAATGAAAAAGGAAGCAGTAGAGTATGTTCGCAGATGTGAACAGTGCCAAAAGTATGGCCCCATGATACATCAGCCAGGAGATCCCCTACACTCGGTAACATCACCTTGGCCCTTTATCAAATGGGGAGTGGACATAATCGGCCCCCTGCTAGCAGGCTGAGGAAAGGTACGATTTCTATTAGTTTTGACTGACTACTTCTCCAAGTGGATAGAAGCAGGTGCGTATGCCTAAATACGCGAATAAAAAGTCATCGCCTTCATATGGAAAAACATCATATGCCGCTTCGGCATCCCCAAAGAAATCAACTGCGACAACGACCCACAATTTATCAGCAAAAAGATAACAGAGTTCTGTGACAAATGGCGTATCAAACGGATACTCTCCACGCCATATCATTCCACCGCCAACGGCCAAGCTGAAGCATCCAACAAAACAATACTGAACATTCTGAAGAAGAAACACAAAGAAGCTAAAGAGCTTTGGCCCGAATTACTACCAAAGGTACTCTGGGCGTACCGAACAACACCCAAATCCAGCAGAGGAGAAACACCGTACTCAATAGTCTACGGAACCGATGCGGTCATACCAGTTGAAATCGGAGAACCGAGCCTAAGATACTCACACATCAGCGGACCGGACAATGACATGGGTGGGCTTCAAGACCTTGACGAAGTCGAAGAACGAAGGGATATGGCCCATATAAGAATGATGGCTCAAAAGCAACAGGTCAAAAGATATTACAACAAAAAGGCCAAAATACGACAACTCAAAGTAGGAGAGTACGTTCTCAAAGCCAAAAATTTGGCGTCAAAGGACCTGAGCAAAGGGAAACTGGGCACGAGCGGGCCATATAAAATCATAGCAGATGTAGGCAAAGGAGCATTCCAGTTGGAAACAATGGAAGGAAAAACACTCCAGAACAACTGGAACGTCGCCCACCTAAAATACTTCTACTTTTGAAAGGCATATCCCGAGTCGTACTCTTTTTCCCTTACCCGAGTTTTGTCCAACTTGGGTTTTCTTGAGGAGGTTTTTAACGAGGCGGCGAAGGAGACACCTACGGGCGCATGAAAACAGGTTTATCATACCGGCCAGTCGACAGGTCTCTCGAGTCCGATATAATAAAGGGACTAGCCTAGCTGTTTCTCCGTTATGTAAGCGATTACGACCACCTTCTCTATTATGTAAGCGGCTAAGGCCACCTTCTCCATTATGTAAGTGGCTACGGACACCTTCTCCATTATGTAAGCGGCTAAGGCCACCTTCTCCAGTATGTAAGCCGTTAAGGCCACCTCCTCCATTATGTAAGCGGCTAAGGCCACCTCCTCTATTATGTAAGTGGGTAAGGCCACCTCCTCCAGTATATAAGCGGCTAAGGCCACCTTTTCTATTATGTAAGCGGCTACGGCCACCTTCTCCATTATGCAGGTGGCCATGGCCATCGCCAATAATTGTCGACCCCGTTCGACGACGACGGATAAACACCTCAACGACAGTTAAAGTTACATAATTTTGGGCCAAAGGCCATCGCCAATAATTGTCGACCCTGTTCGACGACGAAGGATAAATACCTCAACAACAGTTGAAGTTACATCTTTTGGGACAAAGGCCATCACCAATAATTGTCGACCCCGTTCGACGATGACAAATAAACACTTCAACGACAGTTGAAAATACATCCTTTGGGACAAAGGCCACCACCAATAATTGTCGATGTCATTCAATGAAGACTGATAAACACTTCAATGACAGTTGAAGTTACATCCTTTTGGGCCAAAGGCCATCGCCAATAATTGTCGACCACGTTTAACGACGACGGATAAACACTTCAACAACAGTTGAAGTTACATCCTTTTGGGCCAAAGGCCATCGCCAATAATTGTCGACCCCGTTCGACGACGACGGATAAATACTTCAACGACAGTTGAAGTTACATCCATTGAGCCAAAGGCCATCACCAATAATTGTCGACCCCTTTCGATGACGACGATAAACACTTAAATGATAGTTGAAGTTATATCCTTTGGGCCAAAGGCCATCGCCAATAATTATCGACACTGTTCGACGAGGACGGATAAACACTTCAACGACAGATGAAGTTACATCCTTTTGGGCCAAAGGTCATCGTTAATAATTGTTAACACCGTTCGACAACAACGGATAAACACTTCAACGATAGTTGAAGTTACATCCTTTTAGGCCAAAGGCCATCACTAAGGATCGTCGATCCTATCCGACATTGACAAACAGTGTATAAGCAACACAAATGTAATACTTTTACTATAACAAAAATTATATACACTTAGTCCCACGAAGGACTCCCATTACATTCCGAAAAAAAAAGAAAAAATGCAAAATCTATACAAGTCCTAAGGGGCCTCACCAGGTTTGTCCTCGCCATCCGCTCGCCCCCCCTTCTTGGTTATCATGGTAAGCCTCATTGAACCACAAGCCGGACTCAAGACGATTGATGTCCTCAGAGATATAACCTTCTCGGTCGGGGGAGTGGGAGCTGTACCCACAGGGCGCACGAGCGACACGAGCCTCACGCAAATGCTCTTGGACCTCCTCCTCAGAGGCATGTTCTGCGACAAGAAGTCTTTTATACACGTCCAACTTAGCTTGCGCGTATATCCACATCTCGTGTGCGTCTTGGGCCTCATCCCCGAACCGTGGAAGGGAATCACGCTTAAGGACATCAATCTCAGTCACCTTAATTGCAAGCTCGGCTATCAAAACCGCCACCCTACCAGGGAGGTCAGCTACCTCCGCCGCCACTCCGCGGCTAAGCTCCAACTCTTCCTCCCTCAGCTTGAAGAGCAATTCCAGCTCGTTACTGCTAGCCACCGCCCTCATTAACTCTTCTTCCGCTTTTTCCAACTCTGTCGCCCTGCGGTCTAATTAAGCCTCCCTCTGTTCGAGGCCCTCCTGAAAAATCTGGAATTGCGGATCCTGCTGGATAAGATCCGCCACCACTTGATGTTTGGAGCGATACTGTTTATATTTCTTGACCATCTTATAAAAAACGGTCGCTTTCTTCTTCTCGCGACGCCTCCTCTCTACTTCTAGAACCAGGGTCTAAAAAAAAGAAGAGAGAAAAATGCATGTACATACACACAAGTCAGTACACATCAGAATCAACTACATAACATATGGAAGAACAGAGAAGTTACCTACAATGCCATACCCGCAACCCTCTAAGATAGCTCCGCGTCGCTGACAACACTCAGCATCTTGCACTCAGGGGCCGCACAAAGTAGGGCCATCTCCAATGCGGCCCGCTCGCTGTGCTGCAACAAGTTCTAAGCCTCTGGAACCACAATACGATGGCTAGATCCGTCTGCTGTCATCTCCACCAGCACAGGGCCTTCCGCCGTCTCACCCGTGTTCCCACGGGCAACCTCAGCAGCTGCCCCCTAGTTTCACCACCAACATAGGGCGATGAAATGCCCTCGGCAATGCGAGTCATGCTGGTACCCGCTTTAGCACGTATCCGGGTGGTTGGCCTCCCAAAACGGATGGCGTAGGCCATAAGGACAGGCCTAGTCGGCTGGCGAGGCACGTTCCTCTCTTCGTCTCCCGTCGCCACCACCTTGCCCGTCACGAGCCTCCTTCTTTTCCTTTCCTCGAGCTCCTCTCCCTCAGAAGGCTCGACCGCAGGGTGTGGAGACGATGTCAATGGCCCCTCCTCACTTGCGGCTATTTTCGCAGGCCCTGCCTCCTGCAAAGAGGCTCCAGTCACTCCCTCCCTAACAGATGCGTGAAGTATTTCCTGCGCAGCTGGACCGGCATCTGGTTGGGAGGAGTTGGGTGCTGTCGCCCTCCTCTTTGGAGCACTTCGACCTGTCAACAACAGTGGTTTAGCTGACGAGGCTTACGAAAATAATTAACTAAAATCGAGAAAAATACCTGAAGGGCTCGCAGGGCCATAACGTTCAATGAACTTCGCTCACTTACGGGTCCCCTCCGCTAAATGCAGCAGATCAGATACCCAATGCCTTATATCGGTTATGAACCGAGGAGTGTGAGCTATCGCTGCAAGATCACGGAAACATTATAAGGATAGTATAAGCGGAACCGCTAAAGTCAAAAACAATAAGCAATTTAACAGGCACAGATACTTACGTCTCGAATTCCACCTCTCAGGGAATCCGGCGGGATTGGACACCAGGTGTTCCGTCCTAATAAAGAAATATCTACGCCAATAGCCTCAGTTGGGCCGGTCGTCAGTTTTCACGATTAGCCCTTTTGAACCACGATTTTTTTAATGCAGCATGGTGCCCCGCAGGTAGCTAGCGCCGAATAGCTGCAACAGGTGGTGGACGGAGACCTCCGACCCGGCTAACTCTGCGTATGTAGACACTACCCTGCAGACTTTTAAGGTATACGGAGTAAGTTGGGTAGGTCATATATTATAGAAACGACAGAGTCTTCCGCAAAGGGAAGAAAGGGGAGCCCATAGCCGATTAGGAAGGGGTATTCGTAGAATGTACAGTACCCTAGCCTATGGGTATTCGCGTAGTCTTCCCCCGCCAGAACCATCTCTACATGAGCGGGTATACAATATGAAGTACGAAGAAGGTCCAAATCGGCTTGTTTTAATTTAGACTTCTCCCAAAGCTGTTCGGGAGAATCTCTTTGAAAATCCCTCATAGCAAGGAGTTGTTTTGGGAGTATATTATCTACGGTGAGAGGGGTGAGATCCTTCCCCTTCTCCCCATTATTATCGCCGGATGGAGGCGGTATGTCGGTTGATTTATTACTGCGATCTCCTGAAGTGTTACCACGTTTAGATTTCGTCATGATTTTCGAGTAAGGAACGATGAATTACACGACCATGAACATATTTTCACAGACGCTGTGGTTTCTTGTAAAGATAAAGCACTTTCTTGAAATAGTCGGAAAACTTTTCACAGATGATCTAAAGTTAGGGTAAAATTGAACCCCTTCCCTATTTATAAGGTTGGATAGTGTTGAAATCGAAAAGGCAAAACCCTAACAGGGGCGGGAAATCAAGCATCAGAACACCTTTTGCATTTCCTCAGGAACACGCGTAATGATGACGCCTGCATATGGTGACGTCATTTCAGAAAAGGGTTTGCGTGCCAATATACCAATGGATTCAAATGGCCTCCCCTTTACGTCGTCACCTCCGAACCCGGCCAAAATTTTCCCAGCGTATGGTTCGCATATCCGTCCATCGGCGACACACTTCGCTACGTCACCAACGAACGGAGGGACTAACTGTATAGAGTCAAATTCTGCCCCTTGCTGTGGCAACGACCCAGGACTACACGATGGTCGTAGCAGGGGTACGCCCCCAGAATGGTGGATCGAAAACGCGTTCATGAGTCTCATCGTCCCCTCGGGGACGCGCAACGTATTTCTATATTATTTTATTGGTTCGAGGAGGTCCTCCTGTTATATAAAGGAGGATCCCAATGTTCTAAAGAGGAGATCCGTTTTTCTAATACAAGCTCTCTCTCTCTCTCTCTATTTCTCTCTCTACCTTTTTACTCTCTAGAACACTCAACACATCAAAAGTGATAAATGATATTACACACATTTCTAGGTCCGATTATATTTGATTCCGATTTACCTTTGATCTATTTTTTTTTTATTGTATATGCTTGCAAAGTATTCATTAACTTTTGAGTCAAACAAATGGTGTTGTGAACAACAATTCAACAAGCTTACGGTGGAGCTAGACTCCTTACTAGTAGTTCAAATGATACAAGGAAAGGTAAAACCACCATGGAGACTTCACAAAGACATATCAACTATCAGAGAAAAAGTAATGAAGAGGAACATAGAAGTGCGTCATTGCTTCCGGGAGGGAAACATAGTAGCAGATTCCTTAGCCAAGCATGCTACAAACATTCTGGAATACATGTTATATTTGCAAGAAGAGGAATTACCTTGGGGGACAAAAGGATATCTGAGAATGGACAAGCTACAAATACCCTCATTCAGGATCAAAGCAACCAAACATTCTGGATGGGTTTTTGAACCACCTTAGATAGGTAATGCTAGCTGGATATGGATCAATAAATACCATAAATCACCAGCTAGCAAAAACTTTTTTTGGGTAGGAAATTAGAGGAATATCATACTATGTAATGAATGGATCTCCATTCCTTTTTCATGGAGGTCAGGCATAGCCCCCTCTTTGTAATCGTGATGCTTCAGGAATAAAAGATTAACTCGCTGTGCGTTTTAAAAAATAAAAAATTCACCATTTTCAATCACAGTAGGTAACTACGAGTTCCTATTAACGGTAGCATTTAATTTCTTAAGAAAACTCGTAAGCATGAATTATTTCCTACCTATGAGTCCCTATTAACAGTAGCATTTAATTTCTCAAGGAAACAAGTAGTACGCATGAATTATTTCCCGACAAAAAATAGTGCAATGAAAGAAATACACCAAATTCTATTTGACAATTCAATTTATATTAATGATACCATTGTTCATTAAAATCGAGTAACAGGGACATGGATTTGTGTACCTGTTAACAGTAGCGAAAGTCATGCAGAATCTGCTTTGATCAATTGATGTAGTCCGACTTCGTCTCTCTTGGAAATGAAATAATTTTCACAAACTAGATGTCTTCTTATTTCTTTTGGTGTTTTTCTATCTTTGTAAGGAGAATTGCACAGAGTATTGAATCTCTAAAGAAGGAGATCCTTGATGATATAAAGAAGGGAAGTTGTCAGAGAAAAAATCACCGATAAACTGATCCCACGTTGATCCCACGCTCCCATTTACTTTGCAACGTGCGGTAATTCTATTTTTAGGAGTTAAACCTTTACTAGGTGACTTCCTTTAGTAATATCTGCTTTAAAATAGGTTGGGTTAGTCCATATGGGCGACTCAAACCCAATATCCAACAAACCACACTTTAAAAAATTATCAAATTTACTTCTCCCAAAGCTAAGAATTGAAACTTAGCATAACCATCAAGTTTTAAGAGAGTTGCGCGCAAATTTGTAGCTAGTAATTGGTATGCATCATGACTATGATAAGATAGTGGTGCCCAGGTGGCTACAAATTCTGAGTTCGCTTCTGACTAGTCATGCATTGTGTCTATCGTAAATACAGTTGCATGTGCAATTATTGTCATCAAACGTTGCATTCTTTTATGTTTTCAAACGTTTTATGTTACTGGTACGGTCATTCAGATTATTTTTAATCGGTATTTTATCAGCTTGACTACCATTTTCTACGTGCACTGCGCACGAAATTGTTTCAAGCGTCAAAAGCAGAAAAAAGAAAAAACGACGAGGAAACACAACATCAGATGAATTGAGGTGAGGACCAGGGAAATTTAGCAGAAAAAATTAAAGCATAACGCCCAATAGTAGTAGTGTATAGAGATTTTACTTCTTATTTCCTTTAGGAAAATAACAAGTAAAATATTTTTCCTTCCTTTTCAAAATCTTTAAAAAAGAGGGTGGACTCGTGAATAGTAGAGGAGGATAATTTTAAAAGAAGAAAAACCTTTTGCGGCTGAAAATCTATACATATGACTATATGAGTAATATACGGTGAAGTTTAATCATAGGCCAAGATAGTTGTCCAGTCCAAAGAAATAGGCAGACTAAAAGGGATATATTTCATTTAGAAAGGTGCTGGGGTTTAATTACTCTTTACGTTAGTCCCCATTTTTTTAACCTACCTACTCATGTATTCTGATGCGGTCCTATTTAGATAATTTCGAACTTCAGCATGAAACTTATAAAACCTAATTTAGGGGTGGGCATAGTACCGACCGAACCAAAAAAACTGGCCGAATCGAAAATTTTAATTTATTTGGTTTGCGGTTTATAGTTTTAAAAAATTCGATATTGGATTCAGTGATCGGTTTTAACGGTTAACCGAAGACCGAAGTTTTCTAACAATAGAATAGATAATTGATTGTGTTTCTAACTGCACCTATGTATGTGTGACCTGTGCCACCAACCAAAGCATAGTGTTTTTACAAGAAATCAAAGAGAATAATAATATTATCATGAATTTGACATAGAGATACACAACATTTCAAATGTTAAACAAGTAGGTAAAAGTTTGGTGCAATCATCAACTTGCCAAATGTGAAATGCCAACTAAGATCACTAAATATTTGTATCCTATTTGTAATCAACTTCAGAATTGAAATAAGAATTACCTCATTTTCACATTCCTCCTACCAATAAATTGACACCAATGATTATTTTTTATATTGGAATAGACGTATGAGCCAACAATAAACCATTTGAGTATCTTTAGATGAAAAACTTGACAACATTCATTACTCTAATTAGAGTTAGACAATAAATTCCTTACTTTAAACAAGATGGATAATCAAACAAAATTAACTTAATGCTTTATCAAAAATTAAATAATTTACTTAGAAAACCCCAAAAAAATATGTCTTTGCCTTCCCTCCAAGTAATCCAAACTAAATATCATAAGATCATATGAAAGCGCTGCATAAAAGCAACAAATATTTCGAGAAATTACAAATTTTGCAGGCAAATAATATCATCAAAGCTACACACTATAAAAATCAAAAAATTTCTAAACTTAATTGTAAGATTATCAATGAACAAAGGTGTATGAATAATTAATGATGATGATACCTGATTGTAGCAGAGAAAGAGAAATCGAAAGACTTCATATCCACATCCAATTTTCGAAGGAAATCTTATCTTAATTTTAAGGTTACAATAGGTTCACATGATGATTTTGGACTTGGACATACGTTCGGATCGAGTTTCGGGTGGACCGGAAGCGTTTCAGCGCTTATTGTTGAAAGTTATTGTCTTGAAGGTCTTAGAGTTTTTTAAGTTTGATTTGAAATAGACCTTGGTGCTACGGTACCAAAATAATCTTACATATTTTTTTATATTTTGCTTAAATAATATATATATTTACACACACTTAACTATTGTCTTTAATAATAAATATTAGTCATTATTTATCTACTTATATAATATGGACTACTAAGTACATCTCTTCATGTCCTTATCCGTAATTTGATACTTCAAAAGTATTTTTTGAATAGTTTGGCCAAATACAAATTGTTGCTCAAAAGTACTTTTTAAATTTATTAGCCAAACACAAACTATTTTTCTCCAAAAGTACTTTTTCGAAAAGCACTTCTCAAAATAAGCTCATTTTTTCATCTTGGCCAAAAAGGCTATTAGACAAATCATAATAATGCCAAATTTTACGCACAAGTCACAAATCACAATACAAATATATTCCGAGGCTCGAAATCCCAAACAGACATGATATTTTTCTAAGGATAGTTTTGGTAAGAAAAAAAATTCAAACTGTTTCTGCTTCTAAAGAGAAGCTACTTTTTTCTGCTTCTATCGAAAAGTACTTCCCCCTCCCCCTTCCACCCAAAAAAGCTTGACCAAACACCCCAAATTTAGAAAAAAGTACCATTTTCAGGAAAAAAACACTTTGGCCATGAAAATAGCTAGGCCAAACATGCTACAAGCATGGTTTGTCACGTTCAGAGTTGGTCGAAATGAGTTTGAAGTTTAGAAGTTGATTAATTTAGCTTTGGGGTGTGATTCTTTGTTACGATATTATTTTACTTGTTCCGAAACTTTGAGTAGGTCCGTAGTATATTTATAAACTTATTAGTATATTTGGACGGGGTCCCGGGTGGCTCGGGTGAGTTTCAAACCGCCCATAACAAAGTTGAAGTTTGCTGAAATTGTTGGTGTGCTGGTATGCTTCGCGATCGGGAAGGTAGCCTTGCGATCGCGAAGAGGGCTGGATGGAGGCCTAAGGTCTTGCTCTTCGCGAATGCGAGGAGTTCCCCACAAATTAAATGAATGACCTAGCTCCTCTTCGCGAACACGAAGAAGGATGAGGCGTTTAGGGCTAGAAGGTTTTTGGCCTTCATAAATAAGAAGGGTTAGTGTTATTGATCTTCGCGAATGTGACCAGGATTTCACGAACGTGTTGAGGAAGGAGCTGGGCTAAGCCACCTTAGCCTTCGCGATTGATGGTGGGCTAGGAGCTCGTGTTTTAGCTATATTTTACACTCTAGTTACTACAATTTGATTGTATTTGAGCCTAATTACTAATGCTTTGTACTTATTATGTGTGTTATGCTGTGTAGGATGTGATTTGAGTAGAGAAACAAGTTCTGGGATAAAATAGATGATTTGGAGCTTTGAAGTTTGAGTAAAAGCCTAAGAAATTAAGCCGGGATCATGTTTGGGGGTCGAGGTCCAAGTGTGGAACTCAAAAAGTTAGAAAAAAATTATTCTAGATAAAATGCACTACCGCACCGAGCCATTCGCCGTGGTGCGCTAGTGCAAAATTTTCACAGAGTGTAAAAAGTAACTCTCTAAACTTCTCCACATGCACATCGCGTGAGGTGGCGCATCGTGCACAACGCATGTGAACATTTTACACAGTATTTCTCCTACTTCGATTTTGAAAGGATAGTTTTATTGGAGCTCGTTCCTACATGGTATAAATACACCAAAAATACGATTTTTATAGGGATTTTGACCTTGGAAGCTTTTGGAGAACATTGGAGGCTACAAGATACAAGATTTCATCATTTTTCCATCGATTCAATATGTGAATTTGGATTGTAACGTTAGATTGATGTTATCTTACTCTTTAATTCAATTTGGGATGAATTTCTTTATATTTATGAGGTAGTTTACCTTAGGGTTTGACAAGATTTTGTGACTTGGTTATTGTTTATGGGGCAGAATAGCCTATTAGACACTTGTATTTATCACGACCCCAATTTGCCCTCTGTGAACATGTCGTGATGGCACCTAGTCCCTATAACTAGGTAAGCCTAACAATGCAAAAAAAATAACCAAAACTTGCGGAATAATTAATTAAAATTGAACAAGTTAAAATAATAACTGCATATAAAGGACGTTCGGCATATACAACTCAAAAAAATGCGGAAGTCTACAACACCATCCCAAAACCCGAAAACTCACGGGAACACAACCTAAAAGGAGTACTGTAAATGCTCTAATCTCTAGTATGTCTACATCAAAGGTACGATAAAAAACTAAATAATACAGATAGAATAAAGAACGAGACTCTTCGGTCTGCGGATGTTGCAGATATACCTCGTAGTCTCTGTAGCTATCCCCTCAAGGATAGTGCGCCTGAGTAGAGGTACCTGGATCTGCACATAAAAAGCATGCGCAGAAAGGACATGAGTACACCACATTGGTACTCAGTAAGTGCCAAACCTAACCTCGGTTGGATAGTGATGAGGAAAGGTCATGGCCCTACTGAGATATAACATAATAAATAATAAGATGAGGAAAAACAGTATAGATAAAGTCTACAGCGAGAATCTAAACAGGATAAATACGGAAAACGTAATAGAAAGCAGAAACAGGACAAAACCAGTAAGTACTACTCTCAACAGGAACAACAGTCGGGGATCTCTTGGTATCCTCACATATACTCGAAGGATTTCTTGGTATCCCGAGGATCTCTTGGTATCTTCAAAACTTACATTTACATGTGCCAGGGATCTCTTGATATCCCGAGGATATCTCTTGGTATCCTCAAAACTTACATTTACATGTGCCAGGGATCTCTTGATATCCTGAGGATCTCTTGGAATCCTCAAAACTTACATTTACATGTGCCAGGGATCTCTTGGTATCCCGCACCCTCAGTCCAGAACATAACAAGTGCAGGGGGATCTCCTGGTATGCCGTCCCGTATTCCCAATTTAAAGCACATGATAACAACGCAAACATTAGGATAAATGCTAAATTCAGAATAAGTAATATAAAATCCAAGCCTAACATGCTTCACAGAGTACAAACAAGACAGTTTAAGCACTGCTTCTCTAAACTACCATAAGATAAAGTTGCAATTTAAAATAAACAGATAAGCAAGAAAACACAATTTAAATACTTCAAGTAAAAATAAATTTCCAATAATTAGCTCAAGTACGCGCTCGTTACCCTGCATATGAGGCATTCAAATATCAAATATCATGTCCTAAGGGGAAGAGGTCCCCCACACAAGGTTAGACAAGCCACTTACCTCGAACCGGCACAAAAATCAACTAGAATCCACGCTTTTTCCACTAGTATCCAACTCCAAATGGATCAAATCTATTCAATTCAATTAAATATCATAAATAACATCGTAAATAACTGATTCTACTATTTAATTCAAAGCTAAGGCATGAAATTAGGTAAAATGACCAAAATGCCCTTCAAGCCAATATCTCGGAACCAGATAATTTTCATATTTTCAGAACCCTCGTACTCTCAAGAGTCTATCCATAACAAGAACACTAAAATAATAGTCCAAATCACCTCTCAAATTCTCAATTAAAGGTCTAAGAACTTTTCGCCCAATTTCTACCAAAATTTCGAAATCAATTGTTGAAATTAACTAAATATTGATGGAGTATAACTAGAAAGGTTTAAAAAAACGTTACCCAATGATATCCTCTTCAAAACCCTCTCAAAATCGCCCCCTCCCGATCTCTAATTTGATTTTCCAACTTTTAAAACTAAACCCTCGAATTTCATACTTCACACCAGTGGTTTTCGCTTCTGCGGTCCCGCTTCTACGGACCAAGTGCCGCTTCTGCGGCTTTTCCCTTAATTGCCAGGTTCCACTTTTGTGGTCTCACACCACACATGCGGATTTCGCTTCTACAGAATATATACCGCTTTTGTGGTTTCAAACAAACAGCCCAGGGCCGCATCTGCGATGATGATCTCGCAGGTGCGAAACCGCATCTACGGAAAATCTTCCGCTTCTTCGAAAAACTGAGGGGAAACCAACGTCCTCTTCTGCGATGCCCAGTCCTCTTCTGTGGTTCCCAAGCCGCAGAAGTGAAAATACCAGAAGCAGAAATGCTTCAGCTGCTGCAACACTTCTCCGATCTTCCGTCAGCCATCCGAAATCTTCCCGAGGCCCCCAGGCCTCAACCAAGACTACGTACATATCCCATAACATCGTTCAAACTTGTACCAACCCTTAAAATGCCTAAAACAATGTCGGAAACTCGAATAAACCAAGGATTTGAGCCTAAGAACTTCCAATTTCTTCAAAATACACTTTCGATAAAAAACCTAACCAAAACACGTCCGAATGACCTGAAATTTTGCACACACGTCCCAAATGACATGACAGAGCTACTGCAACTTTAGGAATTATATTCCGACCCTCGGATCAAAAACTCACTATTGAATCGGAAACTTCAAAAATTCGAACTTCAGCATTTCAAGACTAAATTAGCTACGGACCTCCAAAATACATTCCGAACACGCTCCCAATGCCGAAATCACCTAACGGAACAATCGGATTTCCATTCTAAGCCTGTCTTCACACTGTTTTGACTACGGACCACTTTCCAACTCTTAAGCTCTCATTTAAGGACTAAGTGTCCCAAAACTCTACGAAACCCAACACCGAACGTCCCGCCAAACCAAAATAGCAGAAATGAACTTAGGGAAAGTAGTTAATAGGGGATCGGGGCATTAATTCTTAAGGCTCCTGAGGTAGAGGCGGAGCTGGAGCACTGCTGGCTGCTGGAAAAGCTGAATGAACAGGACGACCCACATAACCCCTACCATGACGACCTGCTGCTGGGGTACAGGCACCAGCGTAGTGACCTGAGTCTCGAGACCTCTTGGCCTCCCTCTCCACTAGCTCCCTGGCGATCATACCCCCGATCCTCCTAGGAATCCTCACTACCTACTGATAAGGGATGTCCATCTCCAACTCTCGAGCCATGCTAGATCTGATGGGTGGGGTAAGACCGTTAATGAACCTGTGAACTCTCTCACGGACTGTAGTAACCAAGGTCGATGCATGCGTGGACAACCTGGTATAGTGGATAGCATACTCCGAAACGGTCATAGCACCCTGGTGCAATTGCTCAAACTCTGCGCCCCATGCCTCCGTGAGACTCTGAGGGACAAACTCTCTCATGAACATATCTGAGAACTGGATCCAGGTCAGTGAGGCAGCCTCGACTGGACTGTCTATCTCATAAGTGCGTCACCAATCATAGGCAGCTTCCTGAAGCTGGAAGGCAGTGAAGGAAACCCCTCTGGACTCTACTATGCCCATAGTGCGAAGAATATGGTTACACTCCTCTAGAAATCCCAAAGCATCATCTGATGTTAATCCACTGAATACAGGAGGCTTGTACTTCTTGAACCTCTCAAGCCTCAGCTGCTCATCCTCAGAAGCCTCTGCCCTATTCTCGGGCTGAACAGGCAATGCAGGCGGTGCGGGAAAAATCTCGGGAACCTGCTCAACATGCACTCGCTGCTCAGGAGTGTGGACGGCGGGTGTCTGTGCTCCTCCCCCAGCCTGATATGTGGCTGCAGCAAGGGGAAGCAACCCTACCTGAGCCAAAGTGGTGTACATACTCATGAACTGAATGAAAGTCTCCTGAAGAGCTGGAGTAGTAGTGGCAGTAGTAGGCGTGCCAGGTGCCTGGGCTCCGGCTGGATCTGCTGGCGGTGCCTTGTCGGCAGCTCGCATAGGTGCTCTGGCTGTACCACATACGCGTCCTCTACCTCTACCCTGGCCTCAGCCTTTGACGACTGCAGTAGGGGGCGCGAGTGCTTGATCATCTTGAGTAGCATGTGCCCTTACCATTTGTGAGAGAATAGAAGATAGAAGTTTAGAATTGGCGATGTCAAGATGTCGCACGACAAAGAAATCAAATGAAGTGAAATGTTTTCCTAATAGTTACATAGTTTCTCGTAGATAAGTACAGATGTCTCCATACCGATCAGCGAGACTCTAATAAACCGGCATGTGTTCTGTGACTCCTATGAACCTAGAGCTCTGATACCAACTTGTTAGGACCCCAGTTCGCCTCCATGAACATGTCGTGATGGCACCTAGTCCTTATAACTATGTAAGCCTAACAACGCGAAAAAAAAACTAAACTAGCGGAATAATTAATTAAAACTAAAAAATTTAAAATAATAACTGCATATAAAGGCCTCTCGACATATACAACTTAAAAAAATACAAAAGTCTACAACACCATCCCAAAACCCGGAAACTCACGGGAACACAAGCTAAAATGAGTACTGTAAATGCTCTAATCTCCAGAATGTCTACATCAAGGGTACGATAGAAAACTAAATACTACAGATAGAATAAAGAATGAGACTCTTTGGTCTGCGGACGCTGCAGATATGCCTCGAAGTCTCTGTAGCTCTCCCCTCAAGGATAGTGCGCCTGAGTAGAGGTACCTGGATCTACAAATGAAAAACATGCGTAGAAAGGGTATGAGTACACCACCGTGGTACTCAGTAAAAGCCAAGCCTAACCTCTGTTGGGTAGTGACGAGGAAAGGTCAGGGCCCTACTGATATATAACATAATAAATAATAAGAGGAGGAAAAATAGTATAGAGAAAGTCTACAGTGAGAATCTAAATAGGATAAATACGGAAAACGTAATAGAAAGCAGAAGCAGGACAAAACCAGTAAGTACTACTCTCAACAGGAACAACAGTCGGGGATCTCTTGGTATCCTCATCATATACTCAGAGGATCTCTTGGTATCCTCAAAACTTACATTTACATGTGCCAGGGATCTTTTAGTATCCTGAGGATCTCTTGGTATCCTTAAAACATACATTTACATGTGCTAGAGATCTCTTGGTATCCCGCACACTCAGTCCAGAACATAACAAGTACAGGGGTATCTCCTGGGATACTGTCCCATAGTCGCAATTTAAAACACACGATAACAGCCCAAACATTAGGATAAATGCTAAACTCATGACAAATAATATAAAATCCAAGCCTAACATGGTTCACAGAGTACAAACAAGATAATTTAAGCACTTAGTCAAGTAAGTCAAATAAACATGCTTTTCTAAACTAGCATAGGATAAACTTGCAATTTAAAATAAATAGATAAGCAAGAAAACTCAATTTAAATACTTACAAGTAAAAATGGATTTATGCACTTGTCACCTCACGTACGAGGCATTCAAAAATCAAATATCATGTCCTAAGAGGAAGAGGTCCCCCACACAAGGTTAGACAAGCCACTTACCTCGAACCGGCACAAAAATCAACTAGAATCCACACTTTTGCCACGAGTATCGGACTCTAAATGCCCCAAATCTATTCAATTCAATTACACATCGTAAATAATATCGTAAACAACTGATTCTACTATTTAATTCAAAGCTAAGGCGTGAAATTATGTAAAATGACCAAAATGCCCTTTAGGCCAACGTCTCGGAACCGGATAATTTTTACATTTTCAGAAACCTCATACTCTCGCAAGTCTATACATAACAAGAACACTGAAATTAGAGTCCAAATTACCTCTCAAATTCTCAATTAATGGTCTAAGAACTTTTCCCCCAATTTCTACCAAAATTTCGAAATCAATTGTTGAAATTAACTAAAGATTGATGGAATATAACTAGAATGGGTTAAAGAAACGTTACCCAATGATCTTCTCTTCAAAACCCTCTCAAAATTGCCCTCTCCCGAGCTCTAATTTGATTTTTCCAACTTTTGAAACTAAACCCTCGAATTTCATATTTCACAGTAGTTGTTTCCGCTTCTGCGCCCAGGTTCTGCTTCTACGGTCTCATACTGCACCTGCAGATTCCGCTTCTATAGTCTCATACCGCACCTGCGGATTCCACTTCTGCGGTCTCATAACGTACCTGTGGATTCCGCTTCTGCTGAATATATGCCGCTTCTGCGGTTTCAAACAAACAGCTTGGGGCCGCATCTGCGATGATGATCTCGCAGGCGTGAAATCGCATTTGCGGAAAATCTTTCGCTTCTGCAAAAAACTGAGGGGACACCAATGTCCACTTCTGTGATGCCCAGTCCGCTTCTGCGGTTCCCAAGACACAGAAGCGAAACTACTAGAAGCAGAAATGCTTCAGCTGCTGCAACACTTCTCCGATCTTCCGTCAACCATCAGAAATCATCCCGAGGCCCCCGGGACCTCAACCAAGCCTACATACATATCCTATAACATAGTTCAAACTTTTACCAACCCTTAAACCGTCTGAAACAACGTTGGAAACTCAAATAAATCAAGGATTTGAGCCAAAGAACTTCCAATTTCATCAAAATACACTTTCGATCAAAAACCTAACCAAAATACGTCCGAATGACCTGAAACTTTGCACAAACATCCCAAATAACATGACAGAGCTACAACAGCTTCCGAAATTCCATTCTGACCCTCGGATCAAAAACACACTATTGGACCGGAAACTTCAAACATTTAAACTTCAGCATTTCAAGCCTAAATTTGCTACGGACCTCTAAAATACTGTCACGACCCGGATTTCCCACCATCGGGATCGTGATGGTGCCTACTCGTGGTAGCTAGGCAAGCCAATATACTCACCATCTTTCCATTGATAAAAAAAACCATCCTGTTGTTAATTTAATAACATGAATAATAATAATAACATTAACTGCGGAAATCTACTTTTATAGGTTTGAATATAAATGTGAAATACTCATCATAAATCCTCTACCCAAGATGTGGAGTCACTAACTCACGAACCACTAAGAATAAGTACATATAATTGTCTGAAAGAAATATAACAACCGTTTGTCTCGAAACAATGAGACTACAGCATAAACGAAAACATAAGAAGAGACGCCGGGCCTGCGGACGCCTGCAACCTACCTCAGTCTCGGGGGTATGAAATACTGCTATCAAACTACTTCTGCTGTTGCTCAAGACCTGAACCTGTGCAAAAACGCACAGAAGTGTAGTATCAGCACAACCGACCCCATCTGCTGGTAAGTGCCCGGCCTATCCCGGCGAAGTAGTGACAAGCCTAGGACCAGACACTCACATAAACTTGTGCAGTTCTATATACATATGTANTAGTTAAATAGAAATAGAGCGCAACAATAATTATCACAAAATAAGAAATTTAATAGTTTTACAACATCACCCTTCGTGCGTTTACTCTCATCCTCACCCAAATAATCATATCAAAGTGCACGGCATCACCCTTCGTGCTTTTACTCTCATCCTCACCCAAATAATCATATCAAAGTGCATGGCATCACCCTTTGTGCTTTTACTCTCATCCTCACCCAAACAATCAAATAAAAGTGCACAGCATCACCCTTCGTGCTTTTACTCTCATAACTCACATTCATGGCACGGAATGTTCCTTCATGCATAATATAATTGACAATGGCATGGAATATTCCTTCGTGCATAAATAGTTAAAATATGGCACGGAATGATCCTTCGTGCGAATATAAATAGAAATGGCACGACATCACCCTTCGTGC